>JACCIY010001095.1:0-46403 GCA_025506505.1 Flaveria sonorensis | reverse complement strand
TTTTATAAAATTAAGCTTTTAACACCCTTTTAAGATGTTTTAACCAAATAATAAACATATGAACTAATAATAACAATTATATGCTTTATCTTTACTAGTCCCACAATACACGAATTAAATACATACGTTTTCACGTTATGCGATAAAATTTACAATAAACATTTAAATCACATAAGCACACTATAATCAACATAGTAATTATTTGTTTCACATTATTAATTATTATTAAGTCACCAATGTTCAACGACAACTAGTGTGTGCTCCCGACACGTGTATGCAAAACTTAACGGAACTAATGGAGTTTGTAATGAAAATTACCGATGTCACATTATCCCCATGTTGAAAGAATTTTCGTCCCGAAAATTGCGTTACATGGTGAGTGTTCCATCACTGTCTACTGCATGGCACAAGGGAAATCGAAACCGAGTGAGTTTTGGGTGAGTTGTCATATCACCCCCATGTTGAAAGAAATTCGTCCCGAAATTTAATCAGTACCTTCGCCGGCTGGCATCGTCTTTTCAAACACTGAGGATACTTAAGCTTATTTGGTCCTCACGTTCCCACGTGAATTCTGGTCCACGTCTCGAGTTCAACGAACTTTGACAATGGGTATCTTGCTTTGCTTAAGTGTTTTACCTCTCGATCCATCACCTAGACCGGTTCCTCAATGAAGCGTAACTGTTCGTCTACTTGAACTTCTTCCAGCGGTACGACCATAGTTTCATCCGTTAGGCACTTCTTCAGATTTGAAACATGGAATACATCATGGATTCCACTTAGCGAATCAGGTAAGGCTAATCGATAAGCTACTGACCTATTCTTTCCAAGATCTCAAATGGTCCACATACCTCGGATTTAGCTTTCCTCGCTTACCAAACCGAATCATGCCTTTCCATGGTGAGACTTTCAATAAGACTTTGTCACCAACTTGAAATTCTAGAGGTTTTCGTCGCTTGTCAGCATAACTTTTCTGTCTGTCGCGCGCTGCAGCCATACGGTTCCTTATTTGCATAATCTTTTCAATGGTCTCGTGTACTAACTCAGGACCCGTTAGCTGACTGTCACCAGTTTCAGCCCAACAAACTGGTGATCTACATTTTCTCCCATACAATGCTTCAAAAGGTACCGCCTTTATGCTAGAGTGATAACTGTTGTTGTAAGAAAATTCCACCATGGTAGGTGAACTTCCCAGTTATTCCCAAGTCAATCACACAAGCACGTAGCATGTCCTCCAAAGTCTGTATAGTACACTCGCTTTGACCATCAGTCTGTGGATGATAAGCAGTACTCATATCCAATCGTGTACCTAAAGATTTCTGCAGTGATTGCTAGAAGTGCGATGTGAAACGAGAATCGCGGTCAGAAATAATTGAGATTGGTACTCCATGCCTCGAACGATCTCCTTCAAATAGAGTCGAGTTAATTTCTCCATCTTATCTGTTTCCTTTATCGCTAGGAAATGAGCAGACTTTGTTAATCTATCCACGATAACCCATATTGTATCACAACCAGTAGAAGTACGAGGTAACTTAGTAATAAATCCATTGATATCTGATCCACTTCCACGTAGGGATCTCGGGTTGTTGTAGTAGACCAGATGGTTTCTGATACTCCACTTTAACCTTTGAGCAGGTCAACACTTGCTCACATAAGTAGCTACATCCGCTTTCATATTAGGCCACCAATAGTGCGTCTTCAGATCATGATACATCTTGTCAGATCCAGGATGTATGGACTAGTTAGACTTGTGTGCCTCACTCATGACCAAGTCTCTCAGATTTCCGTGTAGAGGTACCCAAAGTCTATCTATGAAGTAACGAATTCTATCCGCTTTTACTTCCATTGTTTTTCCATACCCCTTAACGATTCAGACCCAATGTTTTCTGCTTTCAAAGCTTCTGTCTGAGCCTCTCGGATTTGTTCTGGTAACTGTGTGCTAATGGTAAGCTGTAAAGCTTGCACACGTCGAGGCTTAGCAGTTTCTTTCCTACTCAGCACGTCAGCAACTACATTTGCTTTCCACGGTGGTACTTAATAGCACAGTCGTAGTCATTCAGTAATTCTACCCAACGCCTTTGCCTCATGTTCAATTCCTTTTGCTCAAAGATGTGCTGAAGACTCTTGTGATCAGTGTAAATAGTGCATTTGGTACCGTACAAGTAATGTCTCTAGATCTTTAAGGCAAAAACTACCGCGCCCAGTTCCAAGTCATGGGTGGTATAGTTCTTCTCATGAATCTTCAACTGTCTAGAGGCGTAAGCTATCACCTTATCCCGCTGCATCAAGACGCATCCAAGTCCTCGAATAGACGCATCGCAGTAGACTACGAAGTCATCACTACCATCCGGTAACGCTAATATTGGTGCGCTACACAGTTTCTGTTTCAGCAACTGGAAAGCAGATTCCTGATTCTCACCCCATTTGTATGCTGTTCCCTTATGAGTCAAGGCTGTGAGAGGTTGTGCAATCTTAGAGAATCCTTCGATGAACTGTCGATAATATCCCGCTAATCCAAGAATTGTCGTATCTCGCTTGGTGTCTTAGGAACAGACCATTCTTTATCGCTTCAATCTTAGCAGGATCAACATGTATTCCCTTCTCGTTGACAATATGACCCTAGAACTGTACCTCACGTATCCAGAAATCACACTTAGAAAACTTTGCATACAGTTGTTCCTTTCTAAGTAATTCCAAGATTAAACGTAAGTGCTCTCCATGTTCTTCCATAGTCCTTGAGTATATCAATATGTCATCAATAAAGACGATAACAAACTGATCAAGATAGGGTTTGCACACGCGGTTCATAAGATCCATGAATACTGTTGGTGCATTCGTCAACCCAAATGGCATGACCAAAAATTCATAGTGACCATATCGTGTACGAAAGCAGTCTTCAAGATGTCCTCTTTTCGAACTCTCAGCTGATGATACCCAGACCTTAGATCAATCTTAGAGTAATAGCTTGATCCTTGCAGTTGATCAAACAAATCATCGATACGAGGTAAGGGATATCTATTCTTGACAGTAACCTTGTTCAGTTCCCTATAGTCAATGCACATTCGAAATGTACCATCCTTCTTCTTCACAATTAGAACTGGCGCTCCCCAGGGCGACGAACTCGATCGGATGAACCCTTTATCCAACAACTCTTGTAGTTGGGTGGATAATTCCTGCAGTTCATTCGGAACTAACCGGTACGATGCTCTCGCAATTGGAGCGGCTCCTGGGGTCAACTCAATCTGGAATTCAACTTGACGATGAGGCGGTAATCCAGACAGGTCTTCCGGAAACACCTCGGGAAACTCGAGAACTACGGGGATATCCTCTATCTTCTTTTCCTCGGTCTGTTTATCTATGAAGAGTGCCAATATAGCCAGTCGACCCTTTCGTAACAACTTCTATGCCTTCATGAACGAGATGATGCCTATCACCGCACCACTCCTATCACCTCTGCCCGTAAGGACTTCTTCACCAATAGGAATCCGTATGATCTTCTCATGGGATATGACTTCCGCTTGTTTATCGGAAAGCCAATCCATGCCTACTACCACATCAAAGCTTCCTACCTACGTAACAGGCATGAGATCTATGGTGAATGTATGACCAGCAAGCTCTATCTTGCAGTCTCTAAGAATATACGTTACGTGAATCTGTGTACCGTCAGCTAACTCTATGGTATATTTAGATTCTAAGGCTGAGGGCATATCACTTAAAAGACTACAGAAACTAGTGGACACGAAACTTCTTTCGGCTCCGGTATCGAATAATACGGTAGCAAAACGACCATTAACCGAAAATTTACCAGTTACTGTTGTAGGGTCGTTTAGAGCCTCACCTGAGCCAATGACGAAGTCTCTTCCTTTGGCTCCATTGTTGTTTCCACCATTGTTGTTGCCATTACCATTGTTGTTGTTATGGTTGTTGCCAATTTTATTGTTTCTATTGTTTCCATTGTTGTTGTTGCCATTACCATTCCTCTTAAGTTGGGGACAGTTGCGTTTGTAATGGCCTTCTTTTCCCGCACTCAAAACAACCTTTCGGAGTTTCTTGTGATTGTTGAGGCTTCCTCATCAGTTCACCCCGCAGTCTTTGGCCGCATGCCCAACTTTACCACAGCGTTGGCATCGGAAGTTGTCACACCTGCCGGTGTGATGGTAGTTGCATCGATTGCACTTAGGACTTTTCCCCACATAGCCTCCTTTTCACTACGACGCCGAGGATGACTGATTGGAATTTCGGTTGTTATCAAACCTCCTTTGTTGCTGGGGAGGTTGCTGCTGCTGTTGTACCTGTTACTACTATTGTTATGACTGGTTGCTGGATGACGATCCCTTGTTGCTTGAACCATCCCACTTGCGTTTATGGTCGGGCACACTTACCACCGCGCCCCGCTAGGTAATCGACCTTGCTCGACTGCTTGATCAGTCAGCCTGTTGCTGTTCGATAGCTTGTTGTATGGTAGTAGGATTGGAAGCAGTTACCATACTCTGAATTTCGGGTACCAGTCCACGTATGTAGTGCTCGACTCTCTTATGCATTTCATTGACCATTCCAGGGCATAGTGTGGCCAACTCATGAGTACGGTCGTGTAGCTTCAATTTCTGAGCCTTGCATTTTTAGTTACCAGAACTCAATCTGCAGTTTCTGCATTTCATTTCGGGGGTAGTATTCTTCGGTCATAATCCCTTAAACTCATCCTAAGGTACTTCACTGGCCATGGTTTGACCCAGCATTTACACCTGGGCATTCCACCAGGAAAGTGTTGCGCCTTCCAATGTCCCGGTGGCATACTTCACCTGATCAGCAGGCGGGCTGTTGCATTTTGCGAGAGTATGATGTCCACCAATGGCCATCAAGACTCGCTCCTGAAGCGTCTCTACCTGGAAACGCAACTGACGCATCTCAGATCGTAATGCAGAGTTCTCATCAGTGAGTCCTCTAATCCGCTGTCGCTCCGTGTCTAAGTGGCTACCAAAGCTGCAAACGCCTGCTCGAGAGGGATGCTCAAGGTAGGAAGAGTAGGCAATGCAGAGGCGGTCGATGACCTAGTCTTAGGTCGTGTCGGAGCTATTAGTGGTACACGCTCTCTATAAGCCATACGGTTTATGTAGGTGGGGTAGAAATCCCAGTTCCACGGAGGATCGAGCTCAGGAGGTATGAAAGGCTGATCCCAGTCTATCTCGCCAGGAGGATAAGGATATCGGGGCCAGTTAAATCCCCTATCAGGTACGGGAGACGTAGGAGGTGACTCGGATCGTGCAGGTCTCTTGCCTAAATTTCTGGATGACGATGCCATGCTGCGAAGTATGTGTTGCGTATGCCAATGAGTATACAGTAAGAGAGTAAGCGACCAGTAACTAACAACTGTGCGGTTATAGTCTAGTGTGTGTATGCAACCTAGTTCCCTATAACCAATGGCTCTGATACCAATCTGTCACACCCTCAAAATCCACGTGCGGAGTTTTACCGCGAGGCGTGTGAACAAACCAGGATCACAGTCAATAGTTACTCAGAACGACACTATATGCCACATTTAAAATAAAACCAACCAAAGTTCAAACTTGTAAAACCATGCGGAAGCGTTTTGTAAATAGACAAACCCAAAATATAAAAATGCATATTTGGCAAAACATGCGCCAACCTAAATATTTAAACACTCATAAATGGATACCAACAAATATGTCTTTAAAATAGAGTTTTAGAATGCATGCTGGACCCGTGTGGTGCTCCTAATGGCAAGCAGAGTTAACAACCTGAGAATATCATACTAAAATGTCAACACAATGGTTGTGAGTTCAAGAGTTTGCGTTTAACATAAACAATAACATTTGCATAACATAAGAAGTGCATTGAAATAGATAGCTAGTCTATATTCACAAGTAATAACCATAGTGATTTCGCGATCGAAGCTGACTGTGTTGCGTTGTTGCCTCCCGTCACGACTTACCAGGTCATGACGATATTTGCGTATAGGACAATATTGCACCCGTTTGACCTCGAGTCGCACAGGTGGGGCTCGTCAGACGCAGTAGTACTACCCAGATTTCCCGCTAGTTACCATTATTAACGATCCGAAAGTGTGAGGACTTTCAAGGTATTAAGCACTATGTTAAAACATACACAACTTATATAATAAAATAGTGTTTGAGTACAAGTATGCTACCTCCCCCAAGAAAAAGGTTTATAAAAATACAGGGGCATGAACTCACCTAGTGTGTAAAGATAATGACTAAAGAGAACTGGTGATAGGTGCAAAGACAACCCTTCAAAGGTTACTAGAACACAAGAGTACATAAGTACGTGTACACAGAATCGTATTGAAACCTAAGTGCTTTACAAACCAATGAAATCAAAGTTTTAGAAGACAAGACTCATTTGACCCAGTTGACCCGTTTGACCCGTTGGTGACATTATAGGTGAAATTCCATTCAAACAAGCATAACAGCCTATCACACATGATTAACATACAAACTGATTACATATAACACTTCATTAACCACATGTGCTATTTAGATCATCATACATCTAGATATCATACAAGTCATGTGAATCTCAAACTATTATCATGCTCATAACATCTATAACACAATAATACACCATACAGGATCAAATCACGCATCACATGCCATGTGAAGCCACTCACGACTTCACACCCTAAACCCTGCCAATCCTACTAAGTAGGGGCATCAGATTCACACGTGTGTATGATGATCATTAACATACCAATTTTCCATAGCTCATATCATCCAAAATGTTCATTCTTAATCAACCATCAATCAACAAAAGTCCTAGCTTACCTATATGACTCATACCATGATTTTTCCACAAACAGCCAAAACATGTAACAAACCAAATCAACATTCATATAACCTAAAAAACACATTAATCACCTTAGAAACAATCCATGAACACACTAGCATGGTCCTAATGTCCTAAACATGCTCAAATCATCCTATTCTAGGATTTGCACAAATAAAGTTTCCACTTTTGGCAAGGTATGAACTACAACATTCAATCCAAGGTTTCTAACATTCATATCAACCATCTAGCACCTAATCATCATCATAAGCATATCCATAACACCAATTCATCATCCAATCATCAATTCATGCAAAATAAAGTTACTATTCTTAGTAACCTATGAACAACGTATCAAAATCATAGCTTTCTTGCATAATCAAAGTTAACTAGCATATATACAATCCAACTAACATATTAACATCACCAAAAAACATGTAATCGACATTTTGAACATCAAGATCGTCTAGGGTTTCGGCCAAGACTAAAAATCCATAAAACCACAAAGAAACTAACCTTTAAACGTGTAATGGACAAGACTTGATGTTTCTAACATGTTGTATGCTTGTAATCGATCCAAATCCGATGGTTTCTTGCTTGTTCTTGGTCGATTGTCGCATGGTTTGTGTGTGTGAAGGTGAGTCGCGGCCGAGAATGGTGTGGGGGCTAGGGTTGGGTTTTTTTATTTAATTAATCATAATTACCCTTTTAACCCTTATAATTTGTATTTTTTAAAAATTAAGCTTTTAACACCCTTTTAAGATGTTTTTAACCAAAATAATAAACATATGAACTAATAATAACAATTATATGCTTTATCTTTACTAGTCACACAATACACGAATTAAATACACACGTTTCCACGTTATGCGATAAAATTTACAATAAACATTTAAATCACATAATCATAACTAATAATCAACATAGTAATTATTATTATTAAGTCACCAACGTTCAACGACAACTAGTGTGTGCTCCCGACACGTGTATGCAAGACTTAACGGAACTAACGGAGTTTGGTAATGAAAAATTACCGGATGTCACAACCGTACCGGTTAGCTCCGAACGAACTGTAGGAATTATCCACCCAACTACAAGAGTTGTTGGATAAAGGGTTTATCCGACTGAGTTCGTCGTCCTGGGGAGCGCCAGTTCTATTTGTGAAGAAGAGGGATGGTACATTTCGAATGTGCATTGACTATAGGGAACTGAACAAAGTCACGATCAAGAATAGATATCATTTACCTCGTATAGATCATTTGTTTGATCAACTGCAAGGATCGAGCTATTATTCTAAGATTGACCTGAGGTCTAGATATCATCAGCTAAGAGTTTGAGAAGAGGACATCTCGAAGACTGCCTTTTGTACACGATATGGTCACTATGAATTTTTGGTCATGCCATTTGGGTTGACGAATGCACCAGCAGTATTCATGGACCTTATGAATCGCGTGTGCAAACCCTATATTGATCAGTTTGTTATCGTCTTTATCGATGACATATTGATCTACTCAAGGACTGAGGAACAACATGAGGAGCACTTACGGTTGATCTTGGAATTACTTAGAAAGGAACAACTGTACGCAAAGTTTTCTAAATGTGATTTCTGGATACGTGAGGTGCAATTCTTGGGTCATATTGTCAACGAGAAGGGAATACATGTTGATCCTGCAAAGATTGAAGCGATAAAGAATTGGTCAATTCCTAAGACACCAAGTGAGATACGACAATTCCTTAGGTTAGCAGGATATTATCGATGGTTCATCGAAGGATTCTCTAAGATTGCACAACCTCTCATAGCCTTGACTCACAAAGGAACATCATACAAATGGGGTGAGAGTCAGGAATCTGCTTTCCAGTTGTTGAAACAAAAATTATGTAGCGCACCGATATTAGCGTTACCGGATGGAAGTGATGATTTTGTAGTCTATTGTGATGCTTCTATTCAAAGACTTGGGTGTGTATTGATGTAGCGGGATAAGGTGATAGCTTATGCCTCTAGACAGTTGAAGATTCATGAGAAGAACTATACCACCCATGACTTAGAACTGGGTGCAGTAGTTTTTGCCTTAAAGATCTAGAGACACTACTTGTACGGTACCAAATGCACTATTTACACCGATCACAAGAGCCTCTAGCATATCTTTGAGCAAAAGGAGTTGAACATGAGGCAAAGACGCTAGGTGGAATTGTTGAACGATTATGATTGTGCCATCAGATATCATCCGGGGAAAGCAAATGTAGTCGCTGACGCACTGAGTAGGAAAGAAACTACTAAGCCTCGACGTGTGCGAGCTTTGCAACTTACTATCAGCACACAGTTACCTGAACAAATCCGAGAGGTTCAGACAGAAGCTCTAAAAGCAGAAAACATTGGGTCTGAATCATTAAGGGGAATGGAAAAACAGTTGGAAGTAACAGCGGATGGAATTCGTTACTTCATGGATAGACTTTGGATACCTCTACATGGAAATCTGAGAGACTTAGTCATGAGTAAGGCACACAAGTCTAAGTACTCTATACATCCTGGATCTGACGAGATGTATCATGATTTGAAGGCGTACTATTGGTGGCCTAACATGAAGGCGGATGTAGCTACATATGTGAGCAAGTGTCTGACCTGCTCAAAGGATAAAATTGAGTATCAGAAACTGTCTGGACTATTACAACAACCCGAGATCCCTATGTGGAAGTAGGATCAGATATCAATGGATTTTATTACTAAGTTACCTCGTACTTTTACTGGTTGCGACACAATATGGGTTATCGTGGATAGATTAACAAAGTCTGCTCATTTCCTAGCGATAAAGGAAACAGACAAGATGGAGAAATTAACCCGACTTTATCTGAAGGAGATCGTTTCAAGGTATGGAGTACCGATCTCAATCATTTCTGATCGCGACGTTCGTTTCTGATCGCACTTCTGGCAATCATTGCAGAAATCGTTTCACATCGCACTTGTGTGATTGACTTCGGGAATAACTGGGAAGTTCACCTACCATTGGTGGAAATTTCTTACAACAACAGTTATCACACTAGCATAAAGGCGGCACCTTTTCGAAGCATTGTATGGGAGAAAATGTAGATCACCAGTTTGTTGGGCTAAAATTGGTGACAGTCAGCTAACGGGTCCTGAGTTAGTACACGAGACCACTGAAAAGATTATGCAAATAAGGAACCGTATGGCTGCAGCGCGCGACAGACAGAAAAGTTATGCTGACAAGCGACGAAAATCTCTAAAATTTCAAGTTGGTGATAAATCTTATTGAAAGTCTCACCGTGGAAAGGCGTGATTCGGTTTGGTAAAAGAGAAAAACTAAATCCGAGATACGTTGGACCATTTGAGATCTTGGAAAGAATAGGTCCAGTGGCCTATCAATTAGCCCTACCTGATTCACTAAGTGGAATTCATGATGTATTCCATATTTCAAATCTGAAGAAGTGTTTAATTGATGAAACGATGGTCGTACCGCTGGAAGAAGTTCAAGTGGATGAACAACTTCGCTTTATTGAGGAACTGGTCGAGGTGATGGATCGTGAGGTGAAAACGCTTAAGCAAAGCAAGATACCCATCGTCAAAGTTCGTTGGAACTCGAGACATGGACCAGAATTCACGTGGGAACATGAAGACCAAAGCTTAAGTATCCTCAGCTATTCGAAAGGACGATGCCAGCCGATGAAGGTATTGATTTAAATTTCGGGACAAAATTTCTTTCAACATGGGGATGATGTGACAACTCATCCAAAACTCACTCGGTTTCGATTACTTTGTGCCAATGCAGTAGACCAGTGATGGAACACTCACCATGTAACGCAATTTTCGGGACGAAAACTCTTTCAACATGGGGATAATGTGACATCCGGTAATTTTCCGTTACCAAACTTCGTTAGTTCCCTTAAGTCTTGCATACACGTGTCGTGAGCACACACTAGTTGTCGTTGAACGTTGGTGACTTAATAATAATTAATAATGATAAAATAATGATAGTTTAACCGGTTATGTGATCATTAAGTTATGCTTATGTGTTTATGTGACTTAAGTATTAACTGTGAATTTTATCGCGTAACGTGACAACGTGTTATATTTATTTCGTGTGTTGTGTGACAAATGAAAATTACACATGATTATTATTTGTGACTAATAATAATTGTGTTTAGTAGTTAAAAATACCTTTTAAAAGATTTTAAAAGAATAATTTTATAAAATACAAACTACAAGGTGTAAAAAGGTAATTATGCAAAATTGGATTAAATAAAACAAATCCCCAAACCCTAAAAACACCCCTATGGCCGCGACATCCATCCCAAACCCCCTCACCATCGCAAATTCAACAAGAACAAGCAAATCCCATTCGGTTTTGGTCGATTGCAAGTGTTAGAACACATTAGAAGTCTCAAAGCTTGTTTCTTTCCTCGAATTAAAGGTTAATTTCGTGTTCTTTCATGTATTTTTCACTTTGGCCGAAAGTTTCATTCGAAAATTTCAATTGGAGGTCGATTGATGGTTTTGTTGATGTTAATATGTTAGTTGGATTGTATATATGCTAGTTAACGTCGATTGTGCAAGAAAGTTAGGATTTTGATGGATTGTTCATTGGTTACTAAGAATAGTAACTTTATTTTGCATGAAATGGTGATTTAATCATGATTTGGTGTTGTTGATGTGTTTATGATGATGAATAGGTGCTAAATTGTGATATGAATGTTAGGAATTCAAGAATGCACGTTGTAGTTCATACCGTACTAAAGATAGTAACTTTTGGGTATGAAAGTTGATGAATCATGATAATTAGATGTTGTTGATCATGTTTAAATGTTGTCATGGACTTGGATTGGTATATAATTGATGAATTCATGAATGTAGTGTGAGTTTGATGAATTTGGGATGTGCTTTCCCAAAAGGGAAACTTTAATTGTGCAAATTCTCAAATATGATGATTTGAGCATGTTTGGGACATTAGGATCATGCTAGTATGTTCATGGATGATTTCTAATGTGGTTGAATGTGTTGTTTAGATTGTATGGATGTTTAGTTGATTAGTTACCTGTTTTGGTCTGTTTGTGAAAAATCATGGTTATGAGTCATATGGGTAAGTTAGGACTATTTTTGATTGATAGTTGATCATGAATGAACATTTTGGATGATATGAGTTATGTTAATTGGTATGTTAATGATCATCATACACACGTGCGAATCTGAGGCCCCTACTTAGTAGGATTGGCAGGGTTTAGGGTGTGAAGTCGTGAGTGGCTTCACATGGCATGTGGTGCATGATTTGATCCTTGTATGGTATAACAATTGTGTAATAGTTATTATGAGCATGATAATTGTTTGAGATTTGCATGACTTGTATGATATTTGTTGTATGATGAACTAAGTAGTACATATGGGTAATGAAGTGTCATATGTGATCAGCTTATATGGTAACCACGTATGATGTATTGTTATACTTGTTTGAATGAAACTTCACCTATAATGTCACCAACGGGTCAAACAAGTCAACTGGGTCAAATGTGTCGTGTCTTTCTAAAACTTTGAGTCCTTTGGTTGTAGAGCACTTAGGGTTTCATTGTGATTTTGTCACATCCTCAAAATCCGCGTGCAGGGTTTTACCGCGAGGCGCGTGACATACCAGGATCTCAGTCATTAGTTACCAAGAACGACTCTATATGATAAATAAACAAAACCAGAGTTAACGTTTAAAATACTGCGGATTCCACTCAATGAATCAGGTAAGGACTCTCTATATCGAGAACGACTCTATATCAAACTTTGACAATGGGTATCTTGCTTTGCTTAAGTGTCTTCACCTCACGATCCATCACTTCGACAGGTTCCTCAATGAAACGTAACTGTTCGTCTACTTGAACTTCTTCCAGTGGTACGACCATTGTTTCATCCGTTAAACATTTCTTTAGATTTGAAATATGGAATACATCATGGATTCCACTCAATGAATCAGGTAAGGCTAGTCGATAAGCCACTGGACCAATTCTTTCCACTATCTCAAATGGTCCAACGTATCTCGGATTTATCTTTCCTCGCTTACCAAACCGAACTACGCCTTTCCACGGTGAGACTTTTAATAAAACCTTGTCACCTATCTGAAATTACAAAGGTTTTCGTCGTTTGTCAGCATAGCTTTTCTGTCTGTCTCGCGCTAACGGCCATGCGGTTTCTTATCTGGACAATCTTCTCAGTTGTCTCGTGTACTAACTCAGGACCCGTTAATTGACTATCACCAATTTCAGCCCAGCAAACTGGTGATCTACACTTTCTCCCATACAAAGCTTCAAAAGGTGCTACCTTTATGCTAGTGTGATAACTGTTGTTGTAAGAAAATTCCACCAATGGTAGGTGAACTTCCCAGTTATTCCCGAAGTCAATCACACAAGCACGTAATATGTCCTCCAAAGTCTGTATAGTACGCTCGCTTTGACCATCAGTCTGTGGATGATAAGCAGTACTCATATCCAATCGCGTACCTAAAGCTTTCTGCAACGACTGCCAGAAGTGTGATGTGAAACGAGAATCGCGATCAGAAATGATTGAGATCGGTACTCCATGCCTCGAAACGATCTCCTTCAGATAAAGTCGGGTTAACTTCTCCATCTTATCTGTTTCCTTTATCGCTAGGAAATGAGCAGATTTTGTCAATCGGTCCACGATAACCCATATTGTATCACAACCCGTAGAAGTACGAGGTAACTTAGTAATAAAATCCATTGATATTTGATCCCACTTCCACATAGGGATCTCGGGTTGTTGTAGTAGACCAGATGGTTTCTGATACTCCACTTTAACCTTCGAGCAGGTCAGACACTTGCTCACATAAGTAGCTACATCTGCTTTCATGTTAGGCCACCAATAGTACGCCTTCAAATCGTGGTACATCTTGTCAGATCCAGGATGTATAGAATACTTGGACTTGTGAGCCTCAATCATGACCAAGTCTCTCAGATTTCCGTGTAGAGGTACCCATAGTCTATCCATGAAGTAACGAATTTCATCCGCTTTTACTTCCAATTGTTTTTCCATACCCCTTAACGATTCAGACCCAATGTTTTCTGCTTTCAAACTTCTGTTTGAGCCTCTCGGATTTGTTCAGGTAACTGCGTACTAATCATTAGTTGTAGAGCTCGCACACATCGAGGTTTAGCAGTCTCTTTTCTACTCAACGCATCAGCAACTACATTTGCTTTCCCCGGGTGGTACTTAATAGCACAATCATAGTCGTTTAACAATTCCACCCAGCGTCTTTGCCTCTTGTTCAACTCCTTTTGCTCAAAGATGTGCTGAAGACTCTTGTGATCGGTGTAGATGGTGCATTTGGTACCGTACAAGTAATGTCTCCAGATCTTTAAGGCAAAAACTACCGCACCCAGTTCCAAGTCATGGGTGGTATAGTTCTTCTCATGAATCTTCAATTGTCTAGAGGCATAAGCTATCACTTTATCCCGCTACATCAGGACACATCCAAGTCCCTGAATAGAAGCGTCACAATAGACTACGAAATCATCACTGCCATCCGGTAATGCTAATATTGGTGCGCTACACAAACTGAAAAGCAGTTTGCTGATTCTCACCCCATTTGTACGTCGTTCCCTAGTGAGTCAAGGCTGTGAGAGGTTGTGCAATCTTAGAGAATCCTTCAATGAATCGTCAATAATATCCCGCTAATCCAAGGAAATGTCGTATCTCACTTGGTGTCTTAGGAACAGACCAATTCTTTATCGCTTCAATCTTAGCAGGATCAACATGTATTCCCTTCTCGTTGACAATATGACCCAAGAATTGTACCTCACGTATCCAGAAATACTGCGGAAGCGTTTTTAAAACCAAAAACCCAAAACAAGTAGTATGTAAAGAGAATGCGCAAAACATACGCGCCCTAATCACAATTGTTTAATATGAAAATAATCCCAAATTTGTAAACAAGGCAAATGTAGACAACTCAACAATGCTGACGTGCGTGCTCCTAGAGTCAACTCAATCTGGAATTCAACTTGACGATGAGGCGGTAATCCATGTAGGTCTTTCGGAAACACCTCGGGAAACTCGCGAACTACGGGGATATCCTCTATCTTCTTTTCCTCAGTCTGTTTATCTGTGACGAGTACTAATATGGCCAGTCGACCCTTTCGTAACAACTTCTGTGCCTTCATAAACGAGTTGATGCCTATCACCGCACCACTCCTATCACCTCTGACCGTAAGGACTTCTTCACCAATGGGAATCCGTATGATCTTCTCGTGGCATATGACTTCCGCTTGCTTATCGGAAAGCCAATCCATGCCTACTACCACATCGAAACTTCCTAGTGTTACAGGCATGAGATCTATGGTGAATGTATGACCAGCAAGCTCTATCTTGCAGTCTCTAAGAATATGCATTACGTGAATCTGTGCGCCGTTAGCTAACTCTACGGTGTATTTAGATTCTAAGGTTGAGGGCATATCACTTAAAAGACTACAGAACCTAGTGGACACGAAACTTCTATCGGCTCCGGTATTGAATAATACGGTAGCAAAACAACCATTAACCGAAAATTTACCAGTTACTTTTGTAGGATCGTTTAGAACCTCACCTGAGCCAATGACGAAGGCTCTTCCTTTGGCTCCATTGTTGTTATTGCCTCCATTGTTGTTGTCATTACCATTGTTGTTGTTATTGTTGTTGCCATTGTTATTATTGCTGGTGTTTCCATTATTGTTGTTGCCATTACCATTCCTCTTAAGTTGGGGACAGTTGCGTCTGTAATGGCCTTCTTTTCCGCACTCAAAACAACCTTTCGGAGTTTCTTATGATTGTTGAGGCTTCTTCATCAGTTCACCCCGGCAGTCTTTGGCCGCATGCCCAACTTTACCACAGCGTTGGCATCGGAAGTTGTCACACCTGCCGTTGTGATGGTAGTTGCATCGATTGCACTTAGGACTTTTCCCCACATAGCCTCCTTGGACCTATGCCGAGGATGGCTGATTGGAATTTCGGTTGTTATCAAACCTCCTTTGTTGCTGTGGATGCTGATGCTGCTGAGTGTGCTGTTGTTGCTGCTGATGTTGCTGAGATTGGTTATTTGACAAAGATCCCTTATTGCCAGAGTTGTTCCAGTTGCGTTTATTGTCAGGCACGCTTGCCATAGCGCCCTGTTTGGGTAGCTTTCCCTGCTCCACTGCTTGGTCAGTAAGCTTGTGAGCCAATCAAATAACCTGCTGGATAGTGGTGAGGTCCACAACAGTCACCATGCTTTGTATCTCTGGAACCAAGCCACGCTGATAAAGCTCAATTTATTTGATCGGCGAATTGATCATGCCTGGGCAAAGCGTTGCCAAATCGTGAGACCTCATGGTGTAAACCTCGATCTCAGATTCCTTCCATCTTTAATTGCCAGAAAGCCTCCAACTTCTGGACTTCATCCAGTTATTCCTCCGGATCTTCTTCTGGTTCTTCCTCATTAGGGTCTTCCCCAAAGGTGCAGGGGCTTCAGCAATATGAAGTGCTGCTAGCTATGCCTCTAAATTAGCAAACCTATCATCGATCACTATATTATGGTGATCCTGTGCGTCCATGCGCCCACTAAGTGCTACCACGTTTCCTGCCAGGGTATGATGTCCACCAATGGCCATCGAGAGTCGCTTCTGAAGCGTCTCTACCTGGAAACGCAGCTGACGCATCTCAGATCGAAATGCAGAGTTCTCATCAGTGAGTCCTCTAATCCGCTATCGCCCTGTGTCCAGTATGGCTACTAGGGCTGCAAATGCCTGCTCCAGAGGAATGCTCAAGGTAGGGAGTGTAGGCAAAGTAGAGGCAGTTGATGACCTAGTCCTAGGTCGTGTAGGAGCTACTGGTGGTACGCGCTCTCTATATGCCATACGGTTTATGTAGGTGGGGTAGAAATCCCAGTTACGCGGAGGATCGAGCTCAGGAGGTATGAAAGGCTGATCCCAGTCTATCTCGCCAGGAGGATAAGGATGTCGGGGCCAGTTAAATCCCCTATCAGGTATGGAGAAGTAGGACGTGACTCAGATCGTGCAGGTCTCTTGCCTAAATTCCTGGACGACGATGCCATGCTGCGAAGTACGTGTTACGTATGCCAATGAGTATACAGTAAGGAGAGTAAGCGATGAGTAACTAACAACTGTGCGGTTATAGTCTAGTGTGTGTATGCAACCTAGTTCCCTATAACCAATGGCTCCGATACCAATCTATCACATCCTCAAAATCCGCGTGCGGAGTTTTACCGCGAGGCACGTGACATACCAGGATCTCAGTCATTAGTTACCAAGAATGACTCTATATGATAAATAAACAAAACCAGAGTTAATGTTTAAAATACTGCGGAAGCGTTTTTAAAACCAGAAAACCCAAAACAAGTAGTATGTAAAGAGAATGCGCAAAACATACGCGCCCCATACACAAATGTTTAATATGAAAATAATCCCAAATTTGTAAACAAGCAAATGTAGACAACTCAACAATGCTGACGTGCGTGCTCCTAGGCAACTGGCAACCTTAACCTGAGAATAGCATACTAAGCAAGTCAACACATGGTTGGTGAGTTCAAGAGTTTGCGTTAAAATATAAACCAATCAACAGTTTCCAGAGCATAAGTAGTGTATTGCGATAGATAGCTAGTCTATTAACATAAAAATATTAATCATAGTGATTTCACGACCGAAGCTGACTGTGTTACGTTTGTTGCCTCCCGTCACGACTTACCAGGTCGTGACGAATATATGTTAGGACAAAATTGCACCCGTTTGACCTCGAGTTGCACAGGTGGGGCTCGTCAGACCCAGTAGTACTACCCAAAATTTCCCCGCTATTCAATATTAACAATCCGAAAGTGTGAGGACTTTCCATGGTAAACAGCACTATATCAATATTATACACACTCATATATAAAAGTGTTTGTGATCAACAGTATGCTATCTCCCCCAAAAGAGATTATGTAAAATGAGTGGGGCAAGAACTCACCTGATACGCGCAAGAATTAACTTAGAGCTTAACTTGAAAGAAAGAGGGGAAAGACAACCTTCAAAGGTCACCTAGAACACAAGAGTACATAAGCACGTGTACACAGAATCAACATGAAACCCTAAGTGCTCTACAAACCAAGGGACTCAATGTTTAAGAAATACAAGACACATTTGACCCAGTTGACCCGTTTGACCCGTTGGTGACATTATAGGTGATAACTCGTTAATACTAACACAACAGCGTATCATACATGATCAACATACCACTTGATTACATATAGCACTTTATTATCCACACGTACTACCTAGATCATCATACAACTAGATATCATACAAGTCATTGGAATCTCAACAGGCCAAAACAGGTAACAAACCAAATCAACATCCCTATAACCTAAACAACACATTTCATCACCTTAGAAACCATCCATGAACACACTAGCATGATCCTAATATCCCAAACATGCTCAAATCATCCAATTCAAGGATTTGCACAATTAAAGTTTCCCTTTTGGGAAAGTACATCCCAATTTCATCAAACATCCAAGACATTCGTGGATTCATCAATTATATACCAATCCAAATCCATGACAACATTTAAACATGATCAACAACACCTAGTCATCATGATTCATCAACGTTCAACACCAAAAGTTACTATTTTTAGCAATGTATGAACTATAAGACATCTTCTCGATTTTAAAATATTCATATCATCAACCTAGCATCTAATCACCATCACAAACACATCCATAACATTCATACATCATCCAATCATCAATTCATCCAAAATAAAGTTACTATTATTAGTAACCTATGAACAACGTATCAAAATCATAGCTTTCTTGCATAATCGACGTTAACTAGCATATATACAATCCAACTAACATAATAACACCAACCAACATCAATAAATCGGCCTTCGATTGCAAGTTTCGAATTAGGGTTTCGGCCCTAATGTAATTTCCATAAAAACTTGTAAAAATCCAACCTTTATTGCATACTTGACGTTAATTAACATGTAATCTATCTAGTAAACACATTAACATCAACAACTAGGCATCAATCGACCACCAATTGCAGTTTTCGCATAGAACTTTCGGCCAATCATGAAACATCATCAAATCATATAAAAATCTAACCTTTAATCGTGTAAGGGACAAGATTTGATGTTTCTAACGTGTTGTAATGCTTGTAATCGATCAAAACCGAAGCTTTCTTGCTTGTTCTTGCTGAAATTCGAAGTGTGTGTGTGTGTGTTTTGGGTGATCGCGGCCGAAAGAGGGTGTGGGGGCTAGGGTTGGGATTTTTGTTTTATTAATTTATGGTAATTACCCCTTAAACCCTCATAATTTGTATTTTATAAAAACTAGACTTTTAAATACTTTCTAAAAGGTTTTAACTTAATACTACAAACATTATTAACCAACAATAATAATCATATGTATTATTTTCACTAGCCACAAAAATACACGAATTAAATATACACGTTTCCACGTTACGCGATAAAATTCACAACTAGCATTTAAATCACGTAAACACATAAGCATAACTTGATAATCACGTAACCAGTTAAATTATAATTAGTTTATCATTATTAATTATTATTAAGTCACCAATGTTCAACGACAACTAGTGTGTGATCCCGACACGTGTATGCAAGACTTAACGGAACTAATGGAGTTTGGTAACGGAAAATTACCGGATGTCACAGATTTCTGTGTACACGTACTTATGTAATCGTGTGTTCTAGGTAACCTCTGAAGGTTGTCTTTCCACTTATTTCTTCCAAGTTAAGCTTAAGTAATCTTACGCATATCAGGTGAGTTCTTGCCCCACTCTTTTTACATAATCTCTTTTGGGGGAAATAGCATACTGTTGATCACAAACGCTTTTAAATATGAGTGTGCATAATATTAATATAGTGTTGTTTACCATGGAAAGTCCTCACACTTGCGGATTGTTAATATTGACTAGCGGGAAATTTTGGGTAGTACTACTGGGTTTGACGAGCCCCACCTGTGCGACTCGAGGTCAAACGGGTGCAATTTTGTCCTAACGAACATTTGTCATGACCTGGTAAGTCGTGGCAGGAGGCAACAAACATAACACAGTCAGCTTCAATCGCGAAATCATTATGTTTAATATTTTCATGTTAATAGACTAGCTATATATTGCAATACACTACTTATGCTCTGGAAACTGTTTATTGGTTTACATTTTAACTCAAACTCTTGAACTCACCAACCATGTGTTGACTTGTTTAGTATGCTATTCTCAGGTTAAGGTTGCCAGTTGCCTAGGAGCACGAACGTCAGCATTGTTGAGTTGTCTGCATTTACCTTGTTTAAAATTTTGGGATTATTTTTACATTAAACAATTGTGTTTGGGCGCGTATGTTTTGCGCATTCTCTTTACATACTACTTGTTTTGGGTTTTCTAATTTAAAAAAAAAACACTTCCGCAGTATTTTCAACTTTAACTCTGGTTTTGGTTGTTGATCATATAGAGTCGCTCTTGGTAACTAATGACTGAGATCCTGGTATGTCACGCGCCTCGCGGTAAAACCCCGCACGCTGATTTTGAGGGTGTGATACCATCTGCCTATAAAATGTTCTATTATATTAACTATTAAAGTATAAACCGAGTTGTTATCTACAACCATATTATCCTTTTTTGTACTATTAAGGATTTCTTCTCTATCTGAATCTGATAGATAATTATCCCACCAACCTTTAAGTTGGCCTGTAAAACCTGATATAATCATTTGTGCTATTGTCTTAGTTGTATTCCTATTATTCTGACAAATAGTGCTATACATAAGCATCCTATGGACAGTATTATAAATCTGTCCTTCTGTTTGACCATCTATGTTCCATTCATAGATCATTTTTCCACTATACGAATTATTGACTATGTATTCTTGTTCTTCTATTAGAACATCCTGTGGAGTAGGCCTAGGATAGTAATACATCCTTTGAGTTGGCTTATTAGCTAACTTAGATAACTTCATGATTTCATCATTAATCTTCTGCTTATAATCTCCATCTTTAGACTATCTTCAAAATCTTTTAACTTATTTATTTTCAGATTTTTAAAATATTAATTGAATCATTTAATGTTTGCATTAGATTTTCTTCAGATTTCATTTTGAAATCTGTTACCTAAGGAGGTAATTGAATACTAGGAGTAGCAATAGATTCTTTTTCTTTTAACTGGTCATTTATTATGATGCTTTGTTTTTCTTTAAAATGGCATAAGATTTTATCCATTTTCTTTGAAATATCTTGAAGTTGTTCTCCAATTATTATCAAATGAAGATTTGAATAATTTTGTTGTTTTATTAAACCATTTATATGAGAAATTGTTATCTGCAAGGTTTCACCTTCCAGAAGTTTTTGAAAAGCTTGATAGATATAAACCTCTTAATAAAGTATTAAAATGGATTAGGTATCCTATACCTAATAAAAAAGATTTATTAGACAAGTAAACTAGATTTTATCTCCAATTTACCTTTCCCAGCATGACTGAGAGTATGAGTAGTTTTATAATAGTATTTCATAGGAATTAATCCTTCCTGTATACAATTTAAATCTGCACCGCTATCAAAGAGTGCAATTACTTCTATTAAGAAATCATTTCCTATTAAAAGTTTAATTTTTCCATGCCATTTTTGAGAAGTAATAATTTCTCTTATATTTTTCAGATATAATTCTGATTCTTCTATTGGTTGTATATTAAATTTATCTTTTTCTAGACATATTATTCTATTGTCTAATTCTTTATTATTTTGTTGTAAATTCTTTATTTCTGATTTTAAATTATCAATTTCTCTTTTTAATTGTTGTATATCAACAGGTTTTTTATTTCTATTTCTCTGATTTAATTGAATTTTTAATTCCGCCAGAGAAAAAGGTTTTGGATCTTTAGAGTTTGAACAAGAAGGACCTTCTTCTTGTTTTTCCATATATGTAGAGATTATCTTCTCTTTAATCTGTGGATCATCTACCACTTTTAGTAATTTAATTATTTCACTTGTTAATACATTTATTTCCATATTTTGAAATTATGAAATTATTTGATAAATATTTTCTTCTTCTTCTTCTGAAGTATTATTACAGCAATTGTTTTTGCAATAATTTTCTTCTTCAGAGGAAGAGTATAAATGTGACATCCGGTAATTTTCCGTTACCAAACTCCGTTAGTTCCGTTAAGTCTTGCATACACGTGTCGTGAGCACACACTAGTTGTCGTTGAACGTTGGTGACTTAATAAAATTAATAATGTTAAACAATAATTTCTATGTTGATTATTGGTTGTGATTATGTGATTTAAATATTAATTGTGAATTTTATCGCGTAACATGGAAACGTGTGTATTTACTTTGTAAATTTTGTAGCTTGTAAAGATAATACATATAATTGTTACTACTTGTTTATATGTTTATTATTCTAGTTAAAAACATTTTAAAGGAGTGTTTAAAAGCTTAATTTTATAAAATACAAATTATAAGGGTTAAAAGGGTAATTATGGATTATTAAATAAAATAAAATCAAAACCCAACCCTAATAACCCCCCTACGGCCGCGATCGACCTCCCCACATCCACAAACCTGCGATTTCAGCCAAGAACAAGCATTTACATTCGATTTTGGACCGATTTCAAGCATCACAACAAGTTAGAATCATCAATTGCGAGCCATTACACGTTTAAAGGTTAGATTTTTACATGTTTTTGATGATTTTTCATGTTGGCCGAAAGTTCCATTCGAAATCTGCAATTGATGGTCGATTGATGTTTGTTTGTTGTTGTTAATGTGTTTGTTGGGTAGATTACATGTTAATTAACGTCAAGTATGCAATAAAGGTTGGATTTTTACAAGTTCTTATGGGATTTACATTAGGGCCGAAACCCTAATTCGAAAATCTGAAATTGGATGTTAGTTGTTGGTTGTTTGTTGATGCTATTATGTTAGTTGGATTGTATAGATACTAGTTAACGTCGATTATGCAAGAAAGCTTCGATTTTGATTCATGGTTCATAGGTTACTAAGAATAGTAACTTTATTTTGCATGAATTGATGATTTGATGATGTATGAATGTTATGGATGTGTTTGTGATGATGATTAGATGCTAGGTTGATGATATGAACAATTTAAAATCGAGAAGATGTCTTATAGTTCATACATTGCTAAAAATAGTAACTTTTGGTGTTGAATGTTGATGAATCATGATGATTAGGTATTGTTGATCATGTTTAGATGTTGTCATGGACTTGAATTGGTATGTAAATGATGAATCCATGAATGTCTTGGGTGTTTGATGAAGTTGGGATGTACTTTCCCAAAAGGGAAACTTTATTTGTGCAAATCCTTGAATTGGATGATTTGGGCATGTTTGGGATATTAGGACCATGTTAGTATGTTCATGGATGATTTCTAAGGTAGTAGAATGTATTGTTTGGGTTGTACGAATGTTTAGTTAGTTAGTTATCTGATTTGGCCTGTTTGTGGGAATTCATGGTAATGGGTCATATGGGTATGTTAGGACTATTGTTGGTTGTGGTTGATCATGGTTGAACATTTTGGATGATATGATTTCTGTTAAATGGTATGTTGATGATCATCATACACGCGTGCGAATCTGAGGCCCCTACTTAGTAGGATTGGCAGGGTTTAGGGTGTGAAGTCGTGAGTGGCTTCACATGGCATGCTGTGCATGATTTGATTCTATGTATGATGCATTGGTTGAGTTGTAACTATGTTGAGCATGATAATTGTTTGAGATTCGCATGAGTTGTATGATATCTGGCTGTATGATGATCTAGTTGGTACATGTGATTAATGAAGTGTTATATGTAATCAGTTTGTATGTTAATCATGTGTGATGTACGGTTATGCTTGTTTGAATGAAATTTCACCTATAATGTCACTAACGGGTCAAACGGGTCAACTGGGTCAAATGTGTCTTGTCTTTCTTAAACCTTGAGTTCCTTGGTTTGTAGAGCACTTAGGGTTTCATATTGATTCTGTGTACACGTACTTATGTACTCATGTGTTCTAGGTGACCTTTGAAAGTTGTCTTTCCCCTCTTTCTTTCAAGTTAAGCTCTGAGTTAATTCTTGCGCGCATCAGGTGAGTTCTTGCCCCACTCATTTTACATAATCTCTTTTGGGGGAGATAGCATACTGTTGATCACAAACGCTTTTATATATGAGTGTGTATAATATTGATATAGTGCTGTTTACCATGGGAAGTCCTCACACTTTTGGATTGTTAATATCGACTAGCGGGGAAATTTTGGGTAGTACTACTGGGTCTGACGAGCCCCACCTGTGTGACTCGAGGTCATACGGGTGCAATTTTGTCCTAACATATATTCGTCACGACCTGGTAAGTCGTGACGGGAGGCACAAACTATCACAGTCAGCTTCAATCGTGAAATAACTATGATTAATATTTTTATGTTAATAGACTAGCTATCTATTGCAATACAATACTTATGAATTGAAAACTGTTTATCGGTTTACCTATTAACGCAAACTCTTGAACTCACCAACCATGTGTTGACTTGTTTAGTATGCTATTCTCAGGTTAAGGTTGCCAGTTGCCTAGGAACACGCACGTCAGCATTGTTGAGTTGTCTACATTTGCCTTGTTTACAAATTTGAAATTATTTTCATATTAAACAATTGTGTTTGGGGCGCGTATGTTTTGCGCATTCTCTTTACATACTACTTGTTTTGGGTTTTCTGGTTTTAAAAACGCTTTCGCAGTATTTTAAACGTTAACTCTGGTTTTGTTTATTAATCATATAGAGTCGTTCTTGGTAACTAATGACTGAGATTCTGGTATGTCACGCGCCTCGCGGTAAAACCCCGCACGCGGATTTTGAGGGTGTGACAATAAACTTTCATTTTCTAAAATATTTAAATTTTCATTAGAAGATTGATCAGATTCAGAATCTGAATCTAATAATATTTTTGATATTTGATTTTTAAATCTTCATATTCTAGCTTATTAAGCTTTTTCCTAACCCAGCAAGTTCTTGCTCTGTGACCTATTTTACCACATTTCTTACAAATCAATTTTGACTTATATGTCTTATACGAAGGTTTATGTTCTTCGTATTTTTCAATTCTTTTATTTTTTCTATCTTCCCTTTTCCTTTTTCTTTTCTAATGTTGGTAGGGATTTGATTTTTTAATTTTCTTAGAATTATTCGAGGTTCCTTCTATACCGAATTGACTACAGAATTCACATAATTGTTTCTTCTCATTTAAAGAATGTTTCTTAATTTGTTGGTTTAATTTTATTTCATTACATAAATTTAAACCTTCTTGAATACAAGTTCCTATTAACTTGCCATAAATATAATCATCATAATTTATACTTATTCCTCCTTTTCTAAGGTTATTTCTAACCCTTTCTGCAAATAAATAAGGGAGGCCATCTATGAATTTTGACTTCCAGTGTGAGCTATTAGACTCTGGGAGTTCCATTACTCTGCTTAGGAAAGTATCTTTATACCACCTAAAAGATGTTAGGGTTCTACACTTAAGATTTTGTAGAAGAGTCCTAATATTTTCCGAATTATCAGACCATCTGCCTGTAAAATGTTCTATTATATTAACTATTAAAGTATAAACCGAGTTGTTATCTACAACCCCATTATCCTCTTTTGTACTATTAAGGATTTCTTCTCTATCTGAATCTGATAGATAATTATCCCACCAACCTTTAAGTTGGTCTGTAAAACCTGATATAATCATTTGTGCTATTGTCTTAGTTGTATTCCTATTATTCTGACAAATAGTGCTATACATAAGCATCCTATGGACAGTATTATAAATCTGTCCTTCTGTTTGACCATCTATGTTCCATTCATAGATCATTTTTCCACTATACGAATTATTGACTATGTATTCTTGTTCTTCTATTAGAACATCCTATGGAGTAGGCCTAGGATAGTAATACATCCCTTTGAGTTGGCTTATTAGCAAACTTAGATAACTTCATGATTTCATCATTAATCTTCTTCTTATAATCTTCTTCTTTTAGACTATCTTCAAAATCTGTTAACGTATTTATTTTCAGATTTTTTAAAATATTAATTGAATCATTTAATATTTGCATTAGATTTTCTTCAGATTTCGTTTCAAAATCTGTTATCTTAGGAGGTAATTGAATACTATGAGTAGCAATAGATTCTTTTTCTTTTAACTGGTAATTTATTATGACGCTTTTTTTTTCTTTAAAATGGCATAAGATTTTATCCATTTTTTTTTAAATATCCTGGAGTTTTTCTCCAATTATTATTAGATAAAGATTTGAATAATTTTATTGTTTTATTAAACCATTTATATGAGAAATCGTTATCTGAGAGGTTTCACCTTCCAGAAGTTTTTGAAAAGCTTGATAGTATCTTCCTCTCCTTGTTTTTCAATTTTAAAACCATTAGTAGGAGAGAAAACATTTGATACTATGTTTTCATTAATATTAAAATTTCTTTTCATAACGTAAACAATACTATTAGTATATTTTTCAATAAACCATGAAACAAAAGGTATGATCTCTTGTTTTTCATTTAATTCATTATAATATTCATCTCTAAAAAATTCTTTATCTGTTTTTTCAAAATTTTTGAAAAACCATGTTCTAAATAATTCCCATTTGGGTTGGAGATATTCATTAGAAATTTCTTCTCTTACCGTTGAACCCGGAGTAAAATCTAATCTTTCTTTTGGATTCATATTTATACAAAATTTATTTTTGATTCGGTTAGTTCCGGATCTATTCTAATTCCTCGAACTATATTATCTGAGTTTATTCTTAATTCATCTATTTTTCTTTCAGGAAATTCTTCTTTGATTCTAGATGTTGATGCCCTAGAAGGACTTCTAACTATGTAATCTACAGGAGAAATATAATAGTGTGATGACACCGATTTAGACAAAGAGGGTTCATATTTTATTTTATTATTTTCAAATTGAATTTGAACTGACCCTTCATTTGTTTGTGAAATATTTATTGGATTATTATCCACATATTGTTGAGATGGGCTTGCTTTATCTAATACCCAATTTTCTGGAAAATTAATTTCTTCCCATTTTATTTTTCTTCTAGTTGTAATATTAGCTTTACTAAAATTAGTTTCTATGAGAATTGTTTCATTTAAAGGTTTATCTACCATTTTACAGTGAGGATTAAGCGTAAACAAATGTTTATAATAAATCCTGTAACAGACACATATTACCTCTGATCCTGGTACATAATTGTAACCATGTGTTTTAACATTTAAAGTTAAAGCATCTAAAATATTGACATCAGACAATGATAATTGCAAATTAGGATAAACATTAAATAAACTGGACCATGAGCCAGACTAGATTGAATAATTCCCATAAGGGATTGTTTCCAATTTAAGTTTCTAGCATCTCTAAGAGCTGCTATAAAACTTTCTAGTAAGCCTTCTAGAGTCAAAGGCTTTTAAATCTCTTTTTGATAATAATTTTATTATCATTTCATCTGTATTTAAGGAAAATGTTTCCTCAGTTGTTTTAACAACTTGTTTTAATCTCAATTTTTCAAAAGTTCCTAATTTATATATTAGTTTGTAATCAATTTTTGGACTAGTCCATTTATTTAATAAATCTAAATTATGAGGAATATCATATTCTTCCTCTATACTGTTTTTAACAGTATCTTCTGATTTTAAAATATTCATATTTGAATATCAGATTTAAGTGTTGAAACATACACTCATACATCAACAGAATACCATGGCTCTGATACCATACAAAGAAGGATCTTTTATGGGAAAAGAGGAGAAAACCTCAAAGCTTGGACAAAAAACAAAAGATCAGGAGAAACGAGGGAACTTTGGTGATTTTACACAGCCGTTGTCCAGGATGTTAATATGTGATTAGTACAGGTCAGACCCTAAAACGCCCCATGCCTTCTTGGCTTTTTGGCTTAAACGGGTCCCGAGGCGGCCGACCACCATATTAACATCTTAGATGGGCTGTAACCCTATCCCACAATTCCTCTTAAATTTTTACCTTTGTTCAGGTTTTAAGATCTCTTATTTATTATGATAATCTGTTGAGCATGGTGATATTCCAACACTTAGAGGTTTAGCCTCTAAGTGAGGTGATCATACACAAATATAAATAATTAGAAAGAAAAAAGAATTACCAGAGATTAAGGGCTTGATTCTTTAAACTTTTATACTTCAAATATTATTGCTGAATATTTTTACAAGAGAGTACAAGAGAAGAGAGGAGTGGTTGTGAAAACCGGTACCAAATTGCTCATCTAATTCTACCACCATTCTGGCATAAGCCTCGTCATCCATAGGCTCGTTCTCATCTTGACTGTCCTGGTATAGCTGGGAGTCTTCTTCTTCCTATTGTGAAGAACTTGATTCTGTTCTTTTTGATGATGATTCATCTTTTCTTTTGAAGTTCTTGGCTATATCCTTCTTAACTTCTTCTAGATAATATTTCATCATCTCTTGGTCACTTATATCATCTGTGCCTTTAACCATTTTAATTTTTCTAATAATGTGTTAGAATGGGCTCGAAGATTCCCTCTGCTGCTTTATCTGCTGCTGCTTTTTGTATAGATCAATTGTTTTCTAGATTTGATCCAGAGTGTCTTGGCATTTAATTTTGCCATCTTCTTCTTTATCCATCATTTTTTCCAGAACTTAGTCATATAAGCTCTTTTTAAACAGAAAATATTTTCACTGGTATAACCAGTTTCTGGAATCCATTTCCATATCCAAGGGATACTGAACTGGACAAAATAATGTAAAGATGCCATTCCCTCTATAAAAGTACTATGTGTTGTGCCTCTATTAAGGCTGGAGAAAGCTCTACCCATTGGGTATATAAATTTATAAAGATATCAATAGATGGACCGTATGACTGCCACCACTGATAAAACCATGCTGGTATTTCTGATTCATAATTTGTATGACAAATCTTTATGAACCATGAGTGTTTATGATTAGGGTTTTCATATAAGAATGCCCTTTGAAAAGCTTTAACATAATCCCAATAGTTATATCTAATGGGAGTTTTTGTTTCAGGGTGTAAAATTTTCCAGTCTTTTAGGGGTGATGTCCCCCAAGTTTCCACAGATATAATCTGTTTAATAATGATTTTACTAAAGCTATGAGATTTATTATTCCCAGTATAATGGGTAATTTCACAGGTTTCTGCTTTTAATATTTCTTCATAATATATTCGAGACTTATATGTCTCGTTGGGATAGTATTCCTGATCAAAATACCTTTTGACTATGAGCCAAGGTTGATCTTTTCATTTTTGATCTTTATGATCCAAAAGAAGTATGACTTCTTTGTTGGGTGTATTAACCCATCCTTCATCCTCACTTTCATTTATGAGGGCTTTAGCATATGATGGTACTTCCTCTGGGTTTGTCCCTGAGGAGCTTTAAAGGCAAAAAATTCCTTTAATGCATCTTCATCAAGTATATTTGATGAAGTTGATGCATTCATTGATGTATTGTTAAAAGCTATAAGCTTTTTGTTATCCATTTGATGGATAACTCTACCTGCTTCTCTTCCCGTATAAGAGGAAGATCTTCCACGACCTCTTCCCCTTTCCCAGGGGATCATTCCTGAAAACTTAAACATAAGGATTAGAATAGAAATATCTATCCACAAGAAAGTATTACTTCTTTAGATTTTAGATCCTTTAGTTGTCTATTTAAGGATCTTATCCGATATTTAATTTGTTTAATAGTAATCTTTTGCTTTATCTGATATAATGATTATGCTCATTGCTACTCGCAAAATTCCTCTTGGATGACTCATTGATTTAAATATTCCCTAGTAAGAAAATCAGGAAGACTATTATCAGTTCCCTTTTTATAAATTATTTCAAAATCAAAAGGTGCAAGATGAGATTGCCATCTAGCAAACATCTGCTTAGAAACATCATGTTTAAAATCTTTATTAAACATGTATTTAGCTGCATTACAGTCAGTTTTAATTATAAATTTTTTATTGAATAAATCATCTTGAAATTTTAAAACACATTTAACTATTACAAGAATCTCTTTTGCAACAGTTGCATAATTCTTTTGGCTTTCATTCCATTTTCCAGAATGAAACCTAACAAGATATTCTTGTTTATTAATTGGAGATATCTGTTTTAATATACCTCCGTACCCTATGTCTGAGGCATCAGTTTCAACAATTTTTTCCCATTCTGGGTTTACAATCATTAAGCAAGGAAGGTTTTGAACCTTTTGCTTAATCTTTTGAACTGCTTTATTATGATCAATAGACCATGGCTTAGGATTTTTCCTTAGCCTATCATATAGTAAAGCAGTATCTTCTGCTAAATTTTTATAATAAGGAAGAATGTAATTTAAACTTCCAAGAAATCTCTATAATTGGGTTTTGTCCAGAAACTCATCTAGAAATCTAGAACCAAATTCAATGCTTCTATTAATTGGAATCATATTTCCTTGGTTAATATTGTGGCTTAGAAATCAGACTTTAGTTTGAAAAAGCGACATCTTTGGTCTAGATATAACCAAACCATTTTATAAAATTATATTTTTAAATATTTCTAAATGTTTAAAATGAGTTTCAATATCCTTTGAAAATACAAGGATATCGTCAATATAAACAATGATGAATTCACTGTAAGGAATGAAAATATCATTCATAATATTTTGAAATTCTGAAGGGGCATTTTTTAATCCAAATGGCATGACATTCCATTCGTAATACCCAACAGGTACTGTGAAAGCAGTTTTATACCTTAGGAAGTAATTGACTACTAGGAGTAGCAATAGATTCTTTTTCTTTTAACTGGTCATTTATTATGATGCTTTGTTTTTCTTTAAAATGGCATAAGATTTTATCCATTTTCTTTGAAATATCCTCGAGTTGTTCTCCAATTATTATTAGATAAAGATTTGAATAATTTTGTTGTTTTATTAAACCATTTATATGAGAAATCGTTATCTGCAAGGTTTCACCTTCCAGAAGTTTTAGAAAAGCTTGATAGTATCTTTCCTTTCTTTGTTTTTCAATTTTAAAACCATTAGTAGGAGGGAAAACATTTGATACTATGTTTTCATTAATATTAAAATTTCTTTCTATAACAGAACCAATACTATTAATATATTTTTCAATAAACCATGGAACAAAAGGTATGATCTCTTGTTTTTCATTTAATTTATTATAATATTCTTCTATAAAAAATTCTTTATCTTTTTTTTCAAAATTTTTGAAAAACCATGTTTTAAATAATTCCCATTTTGGTAGGAGAAATTCTTTAGAAATTTCTTCTCTTACCTTTGAACCCGGAGTAAAATCTAATCTTTCTTTTGGATTCATATTTACACAAAATTTATTTCTGATTCGGTTAGTTCCGGATCTATTCTAATTCCTCGAACTATATTATCCGAGTTTATTCTTAATTCATCTATTTTTCTTTCAGGAAATTCTTTTTTGATTCTAGCTGTTGATGCCTTAGAAGGACTTCCAACTGTGTAATCTACAGGAGAAATATAATAGAGTGATGACACCGATTTAGACAAAGAGGGTTCATATTTTATTCTATTATTTTCAAATTGTATTTAAACTGACCCTTCATTTGTTTGTGAAATCTTTATTGGATTATTATCCACATATTGTGAGATGGGCTTGCTTTATCTAATACCCAATTTTCTGGAAAATTAATTTCTTCCCATTTTATTTTTCTTCTAGTTGTAATATTAGCTTTACTAAAATTAGTTTCTATTAGAATTGTTTCATTTAAAGGTTTATCTACCATTTTACAGTGAGGATTAAGCGTAAACAAAGGTTTATAATAAATCCTGTAACAGACACATATTACCTCTGATCCTGGTACATAATTGTAACCATGTGTTTTAACATTCAAAGTTAAAGCATCTAAAATATTGACATCAGATAATGATAATTGCAAATTAGGATAAACATTAAAATAAACTGGACCATGAACCAGACTAGATTTGAACAATTCCCATAAGGGATTTTTTTCAATTTAAGTTTCTAGCATCTCTAAGAGCTGCTACAAAACTTTCTGGTAAGCCTTCTAGAGTCAAAGGCTTAAATGCAATTTGCACTAGACCTATATGAATGAATTTGTATTCTTTTTAATATTTTTGTAAATCTCTTTTTGATAATAATTTTATTATCATTTCATCCGTATTTAAGGAAAATGTTTCCTCAGTTGTTTTAACAGCTTGTTTTAATCCTAATTTTTCAAAAGTTCCTAATTTATATATTAGTTTGTTATCAATTTTTGGAATTGTCCATTTATTTAATAAATCTAAATTATGAGGAATATCATATTCTTCCTCCATACTGTTTTTAACAGTATCTTCTGATTTTAAAATATTCATATTTGAATATCAGATTTAAGTGTTGAAACATACACTCATACATCAACAGAATACCATGGCTCTGATACCATACAAGGAAGGACTTTTTATGGGAAAAGAGGAGAAAACCATAAAGCTTGGACAAAAAACAAAAGATTAGGAGAAACGATGGAACTTTGGTGATTTTACACAGCCGTTGTCCAGGATGTTAATATGTGATCAGTACAGGTCAGACCCTAAAACGCCCCACGCCTTCTTGGCTTTTTGGCTTAAATGGGTCCCCAGGCGATCGACTACCACATTAACATCTTAGAGGGCTGTAACCCTATCCCACAATTCCTCTTAAATTTTTACCTTTGTCCAGGTTTTAAGATCTCTTTTTTATTATGATAATCTGTTAAGCATGGTGATGTTCCAACACTTAGAGGTTTAGCCTCTAAGTGAGGCGATCATACACAAATATAAATATAAAAGAGAGAATGGAAGATTACCAGAATCTAAGGGCTTGATTCTTTAAACTTTCAAACTTCAAATATTATTGCTGAATATTTTTACAAGAGAGTACAAGAGAAGAGAGGAGTGGTTCTGAAAACCGGTACCTACTTCTAACACTAAGTCCCTTTATATAGGGGATTTGGTACCGAATATTACAGCGAATATTCACATAAAATTACGTATGACGTGTTTTGTATTACAAGTCAAAAAGTAAACAGTAAAAGCTACAATAATGCAGTATGCAGACAAAAATGTTTGTCGATTTATGAATTATTGATTCTTCTTTTCTTCTTCGTGGGGCCTATTATGTCCTCTTGTCTTTTGTTTTTTCTGGTGTATTAACCGGACCAAATTGCTCATCTAATTCTGCCATCATTCTGACATAAGCCTCGTCATCCATAGGCTCGTTCTCATCTTGACTGTCCTAGTATAGCTGGGAGTCTTCTTCTTCCATTTGTGAAGAACTTGATTCTGTTCTTTTTGAAGATGATTCATCTTTTCTTTTGAAGTTCTTGGCTATATCCTTGTTAACTTCTTCTAGATAATATTTCACCATTTCTAATAACCTAAATCCCTATAGTTATGGGCTCTGATACCAATCGGTCACACCCTAACCTTAACGGCAGAAATATTGAGATGTGAGGGTTAAGATTGTTCATTCCACAGAACGCTATTTTAAAATGGCAATATTATTAAAGATCAATATTCATGACATACATTTAAGAAATAGAAACAAGTTCCAAAATATAGGAATTTCAATGTCATATGTTATCAAAATGTATATTTATTTCAATCTAGGTCCAGTCCTAGATGTAACAATGTCTTCATAGCAAGCTAAGCATTATCATTTCCTGAAACATGTTAAAATAAAAGGTCAACATAATGTTGGTGAGTTTTCCATAGTTTTCATACATAAATATGTATAAAAGATGGCAATTCATGTCATAGGTTATTGAATAAAGTAACTAGGGATAGATGAACAAATGTAGCAATCAAACCTTGACAGATTACAAGATTACAAGATTAAACGATTAGCTAAGTGTACTTGGTATAATACCAAGTAGGCTTGTCAGGCCCATAGATCTATGACGTCGCCAGGCTAGCAATAGTTAATGATTGTACATATTATAGTCATCACATGGTAATTACAAGAGTTCAACTAACCACGACAAATAAGAAGGATTGCCCAAGTGTATACAAGATTCAAACGAGTTTACAAGTGTATTTATCATAAGGTTAACATGTTTCACCCCAAAGTGTGAAAATATATTAAAAGGGGTATGGAAAAACTAACATGATAATAAAGGATGCACAAATAATAAGTCTTGTATATAATGCCGAGGATTCTTTAACGTTCACCTAAACGAAACGTCGTATTAAGTTAATCATGGTGATTTTGGTACTACATTTATAAACCAGTTGTTCATGATTTCATGTTTATTACATAGATGCAATTTATTATTATTATGGTAATTAAAGAATTTAAATAAGGATTTTAGTGATTGACACTATTAATGAAAGTTAAACTTTAATTTTCAAAGGATTATTATCTACTATTTGATAAGATAATAAATTTGTAGATTTTGAAATGATTAAAATTATATTAATTACAATAAGTGTACATTTTAATTATGTACATATGTTTATTTTCATAGATATAACTAAATTTATAACTATATTTTTATGACAATAAAGAGTTTACTAGATCGAATTTATTAAATAAGATTTATTACAAATCTTGAAATTAATGATAAATGATATTTATAACAAATTTTTAAAATGTAAAAAAAATAAAAGAAAATAAAATTTTCTAAGAAAAATATTAAAGAAGATGATATTATATATTTTTGATTAAAATAACTTTTTAAATGGCTATTTATAATTTTTAGGTATTTTTCAGAATTTTTAATTTGCTCAAAATGCTTTTTTTTTTAAATATGGCAGGTGCCCGGGGTCGATCCCGGGACCTCCTGCCCATACTGTGGGTGTTAAACCGGCTGGGCTAAACCCAGTTTGGTGATATGATTAGAAACAAAATTTAAAACTCTCTTTCAGCAAAAACCCCAAATTCCAATCAAGAACCCAAATTCTGAAATCCATTCAATTGAACTTCAATTCGATGTTGAAACAGAAATTTACCATAGGGCTTTTGTTCCACCCATGAAATCGAGTTGATTCACATGCTTAATTACCTGTTTTGAAGTGGTCTTGTCGATTTCAAGTTCGAACGAAGCTCGTGACTGTTCTTGGTTCAAATTCGATGAATGTGTGTGTGTTTGGTGAAATTGAGAGTTGAGAGAGTTTAGGAATCCCAATTCGAGTAGAAGCGCTTTAATTTATAGTTTCAATTCGATCCGGGCACTGTCCAACGGCTAACATGATTAATTCTGTCGTTTCAGGACAAATTGAATGGTGTTAATGTTGTTTCAGGTGGTTTAATCATTCCATTAAGCTTCAAATGGTTAACCGATGATTTATGAGTGATTAATTTGATGATTATGATACTTTTAGGATATAATTGGTTTTGGGTTTCAGTAGTAATCGGTTTTGGTTTAGATATCAATGTAATCGGTGATAACTTCGAATTAAATCAAGTCTCAGGGTTCGAATCTTGTACTGGAACTGGTTAGGTACATTTTTAGGGGTTAACAGGGGTTTTTATGGGGTTTAAAGGGGTCGCCGGAGACTGGCCGTGTGACATCCGGTAATTTTCCGTTACCAAACTCCGTTAGTTCCGTTAAGTCTTGCATACACGTGTCGGGAGCACACACTAGTTGTCGTTGAACGTTGGTGACTTAATAATAATTAATAATGATAAACTACTTATAATTTAACTGGTTACGTGATTATCAAGTTGTGCTTATGTGTTTACGTGATTTAAATACTATTTGTGAATTTTATCGCGTAACGTGGAAACGTGTGTGTTTAATCCGTATGTTTTGTATTTGGTAAAGATAAAACATATAATTGTTATTAGTAGTTCATATGTTTATTATCTTAGTTAAAAATATTTTAAAAGAGTATTTAAAGGCCTAATCTTTATAAAATACAAACTATGAGGGTTAAAAGGGTAATTATAATTAATTAAGTTAAAAAAATAAAAACCCTAGCCCCCACACCTTCAATCGGCCGCGACCTGCACTCCCTCTCCCTCTCCTCTTCGAATTCAGCCCAAGAACAAGCAATCACCCTCGGATTTGATCGATTTCAAGTGATAGAACACGTTAGAACCTTCAATTGCAAACTATTACACATTTAAAGGTTAGATTTTTACATGTTTTTGATGATTCTTCATGTTGGCCGAAAGTTCCATTCGAAATCTGCAATTTATGGTCGATTGATGCTTAGTTGTTGATGTTAATGTGTTTACTAGATAGATTACATGTTATTTAACGTCAAGTATGCATAAAGATTGGATTTTTGGTTGTTCTTTCGGGTGATGAACCCTTAGCCAAAAATTTGATGCAATTTTGATCAAATTGGATGTTGAATGTTGGTTGTTTGATGTTGTAATGATGCTAGTTAGGTTGTGTGCATATTGGTTAACGTTGATTTTGCACGAAAGCTTCGATTTTGATTCATGGTTCATAGGTTACTAAGAATAGTAACTTTATTTTGCATGAATTGATGATTTGATGATGTATGGATGTTATGGATGTGTTTGTGATGATGATTAGATGCTAGGTTGATGATATGAACAATTTAAAATCAAGAAGATGTCTTATAGTTCATACATTGCTAAAAATAGTAACTTTTGGTGTTGAATGTTGATGAATCATGATGATTAGGTATTGTTGATCATGTTTAGATGTTGTCATGGACTTGAATTGGTATGTAAATGATGAATCCATGAATGTCTTGGGTGTTTGATGAAATTGAGATGTACTTTCCCAAAAGGGAAACTTTAGTTGTGCAAATCCTTGAATTGGATGATTTGAGCATGTTTGGGATATTAGGACCATGCTAGTGTGTTCATGGATGGTTTCTAAGGTGATCAAATGTGTTGTTTAGGTTATATGAATGTTGATTTGGTTTGTTACCTGTTTTGGCCTGTTTGTGGAAAAATCATGGTAGGAGTCATATAGGTAAGCTAGGACTTTTGTGGATTGATGATTGGTTAAGAATGAACATTTTAGATGTTATGAGCAAGATAATAGTTGAGATTCGCATGACTTGTATGATATCTAGTTGTATGATGATCTAGGTAGTACATGTGGTTAATGAAGTGCTATATGTAATCAAGTTGTATGTTGATCATGTATGATATGTTGTTGTGTTAGTATTAACGAATTATCACCTATAATGTCACCAACGAGTCAAACTGGTCAACTGTGTCAAACGTGTCTTTTCTTTCAAAAACAAAACCTTGAGTTCCTTGGTTTGTAGAGCACTTAGGGTTTCATGTTGATTCTGTGTGCACGTGCTTATGTACTCTTGTGTTCTAGGTGACCTTTGAAGGTTGTCTTTCCCCTCTTTCTTTCAAGTTAAGCTCTTAGTTAATTCTTGCGCGCATCAGGTGAGTTCTTGCCCCACTTATTTTACATAATCTCTTTTGGGGGAGATAGCATACTGTTGATCACAAACGCTTTATATATGAGTGTGTATAATATTGATATAGTGTTGTTTACCATGGAAAGTCCTCACACTTTCGAATTGTTAATATTGACTAGCGGGGAAATTTTGGGTAGTACTACTGGGTCTGACGAGCCCCACCTGTGCTACTCGAGGTCAAACGGGTGCAATATTGTCCTAACGAACATTTGTCACGACCTGGTAAGTCGTGACGGGAGGCACAAACTATCACAGTCAGCTTTAATCGCGAAATCACTATGATTAATATTTTTATGTTAATAGACTAGCTATCTATTGCAATACACTACTTATGATTTGAAAACTGTTTATTGATTTACCTATTAACGCAACTCTTGAACTCACCAACCATGTGTTGACTTGTTTAGTATGCTATTCTCAGGTTAAGGTTGCCAGTTGCCTAGGAGCACGCACGTCAGCATTGTTGAGTTGTCTACATTTGCCTTGTTTACAAATTTGGGATTATTTTAATATAAATCAATTGTGTTTGGGGCGCGTATGTTTTGCACATTCTCTTTACATACTACTTGTTTTGGGTTTTCTGGTTTTAAAAACGCTTCCGCAGTATTTTAAACGTTAACTCTGGTTTTGTTTATTAATCATATAGAGTCGTTCTTGGTAACTAATGACTGAGATCCTGGTATGTCACGCGCCTCGCGGTAAAACCCCGCACGCGGATTTTGAGGGTGTGACAGGCCGGCGGTGGCTGGAGTTTTGGCCGAAAAAACGAGGGTGGGGGTTTGCGTTTTTAAAATGTTACACATTTGGTCCCTGTACTTTATGTTTTATTACTTTAAAACCGAAGTTTAATTTTGGTTTAAACAGATTTACAGTTTAGCCCCTGAGGTTTTAAAGTTTTATTATTTTATGTAAAAACTTATTATTTACAAGTTTTTTTAGGATATTAATCTTATATTACTTTTATTTATAACAATATTAATACTTATTATAATTATTTACTATTATTAGTATTATTATTTTATTTATTTTTTATTATTATTTTTAATTTTAACATTTTCTTTGTTATTATTATTATAATGGTTATTATTATTATTGACAATATTAATTATCCAAGCATTTAATTACATCAAGAATTTATAAAATGAATCCCCGTAATTTGAACTAATACAAAACAAGCCCTTACAAGAGATAACGGAATCAATAACGACTATTTAACAAATACACGAGAGGTCACATGAGTACTGCTTATCATCCACAGACTGATGGTCAAAGCGAGCGTACTATACAGACTTTGGAGGACATGTTACGTGCTTGTGTGATTGACTTCGGGAATAACTGGGAAGTTCACTTGCCATTGGTGGAATTTTCTTACAACAACAGTTATCACACTAGCATAAAGGCGGCACCTTTCGAAGCATTGTATGGGAGAAAATGTAGATCACCAGTTTGTTGGGCTGAATTGGTGACAGCCAGCTAACGGGTCCTGAGTTAGTAGACGAGACTACCGAAAAGATTGTACAAATAAGGAACCGTATGGCTGCAGCGCGCGACAGACAGAAAAGTTATGCTGACAAGTGACGAAAACCTCTAGAATTTCAAGTTGGTGATAAAGTCTTATGAAAGTCTCACCGTGGAAAGGCGTGATTCGGTTTGGTAAAAGAGGAACACTAAATCCGAGATACGTTGGACCATTTGAGATCTTGGAAAGAATAGGTCCAGTGGCTTATCGACTAGCCTTACTTGATTCGCTAAGTGGAATCCATGATGTATTCCATGTTTCAAATCTGAAGAAGTGCCTAACGGATGAAACGATGGTAGTACCGCTGGAAGAAGTTCAAGTAGACGAACAATTACGCTTCATTGAGGAACCGGTCGAAGTGATGGATCGTGAGGTGAAGACACTTAAGCAAAGCAAGATACCTATTGTCAAAGTTCGTTGGAACTCGAGACATGGACCAGATTCACGTGGGAACGTGAAGACCAAATGAAGCTTAAGTATCCTTAGCTATTCGAAAAGACGATGTCAGCCGGCGAAGGTACTGATTTAAATTTCGGGACGAAATTTCTTTCAACATGGGGATGATGTGACAACTCACCCAAACTCACTCGATTTCAATTACTTTGTGCCAATGCAGTAGACCAGTGATGGAACACTCACCATGTAATGCAATTTTTGGGACGAAAATTCTTTCAACATGGGGATAATGTGACATCCGGTAATTTTCCGTTACCAAACTCCGTTAGTTCCATTAAGTCTTGCATACACGTGTCGTGAGCACACACTAGTTGTCGTTGAACGTTGGTGACTTAATAATAATTAATAATGTTAAACAATAATTTCTATGTGGATTATTGGTTGTGCTTATGCGATTTAAATGTTAATTGTGAATTTTATCGCGTACCGTGGAAACGTGTGTATTTAGTTGAAAATTTTGTAGCTTGTAAAGATAATACATATAATTGTTATTATTAGTTTATATGTTTATTATTTTAGTTAAAAACATTTAAAAGAGTGTTTAAAAGCTTAATTTTATAAAAATACAAGTTATAAGGGTAAAAAGGGTAACATTGATAAATTAAATAAAAAAAACCCAACCCTAGCCCCCACACCCTTGATCGGCCGCGACTTCACCTTCAACACACACACACTTCGAATTCAGCCAAGAACAAGCAAGGAACCCTAGATTTTGGCCGATTGCAAGTGCTACAACGCGTTAGAATCATCAATTGCAAGCCATTACACGTTTAAAGGTTAGATTTTTACATGTTTTGATGGTTTCTCATGTTGGCCGAAACCTAGTCGAATTGGATGAATTGGAGGTCGATTCTTGATTGTTTGATGATGTTATGATGTTAGTTAGGTAGATTGATGCTAGTTTACGTTGATTATGCAAGAAAGTAATGTTTTTGATGCGTTGTTCATAGGTTACCAATAAAAGTAACTTTATTTGCATGGATATGGTGATTTGATGATGAATTTATGTTGTTGATGTGTTTGTGATAATAATTGGATGTTAGATTGTTGATTTGAATGCTAGAAATCCAAGAATGAATGTTGTAGTTCATGTCTTACTAAAGATAGTAACTTTTGGCTATGAAGGTTCATGAATTGTGATAATTGGATGCTGTTGATCATGTCTAGATGTTATCATGAGCTTGAATGGTATATTATTGATGAATTCATGAATGTCTTGAGTGTTTGATAGATTTTGGGATGTGCTTTCCCAAAAGGGAAACTTTATTTGAACAAAATCTTGAATATGATGGTTTGAGTATGTTTATGATGTTAGGATCATGTTAGTATGTTCATGGATGATTTCTAAGGTGGTAGAATGTATTATTTGGGTTGTATTAATGTTTAGTTGGTTAGTTATCTGATTTGGCCTGTTGTTGGAATTCATGGTAATGGGTCATATGGGTATGTTAGGACTATTGTTGGGTTGTGGTTGATCATGGTTGAACATTTTGGATGATATGATTTCTGTTGAATGGTATGTTGATGATCATCATACACACGTGCGAATCTGAGGCCTCTACTTAGTAGGATTGGCAGGTTTAGGGTGTGAAGTCGTGAGTGGCTTCACATGGCATGTCGTGCATGATTTGATTCTATGTATGATGCTTTGGTTGTGTTGTACTTATGTTGAGCATGATAATTGTTTGAGATTCGCATGACTTGTATGATATCTGGTTGTATGATGATCTAGGTAGTACATGTGGGTAATAAGGTGTCATATGTGATCAGCTTGTATGTTAACCATGTGTGATGTACTGTTATTCTTGTTTGAATGAAATTCCACCTATAATGTCACCAACGGGTCAAACGGGTCAACTGGGTCAAATATGTCTTGTCTTTCTAAAACCTTGAGTTCTTTGGTTTGTAAAACACTTAGGGTTTCATATTGATTCTGTGTACACGTACTTATGTACTCATGTGTTCTAGGTGACCTTTGAAGGTTGTCTTTCTACTCTTTATTTCAAGTAAGCTCTAAGTTATTTCTTACGCGCATCAGGTGAGTTCATGCCCCACTCTTTTGCATACTTTGTTTTGGGGGAGATAGCATACTGGTTTTACAAATGCTTACTTTATATGAGTTGTGTATAGTATGATATAGTGTTGAATACCATGAAAGTCCACACACTTTCGGATTGTTAATAATGATGATTAGTGGAAAATCTTAGGTAGTACTACTGGGTCTGACGAGCCCCACCTATGCGACTCGTGTGACACCCATATATAACCCCATCGGCCGTGGACAGGAGAGATTCCTGGTTCATAAGTATGTCTGGTCTCTAATATCACCAACGCGTTTTGGGCGTATTGGCTGTGGATGAGAGGAGAACTCCACAGTTAAGCGTGCTCAGGTGACAACAATCCAGGGATGGGTGACCTCCCTGGGAAGTTTCACCTGGGCAACCAAAAGCAAATCCGTGAGCTCCTCGTGGGCAAAGTGGACAATATTGGTGGTATGATAGGCCGGGTGTTACAGAATGGTATCAGAGCCACTCCTGTGTCGTTCGGGATGTGGGACATACCTCACCGAGGATGGTGACTTCTCGGGCTCATCGAGGACGATGAGTCCAAAGGGGGGGGGGTGATTGTGACACCCTACATATAACCCACATTGGCCGTGGACAGGAGAGATTCCTGGTTCATAAGTAATGTCTGGTCTCTAATATCACCAACGCGTTTTGGGCGTATTGGCTGTGGATGAGAGGAGAACTCCACAGTTAAGCGTGCTTAGGTGGCAGCAATCCAGGGATGGGTGACCTCCCTGGGAAGTTTTCACCTGGGCAACCAAAAGCAAATCCGTGAGCTCCTCGTGGGCAAAGCGGACAATATTGGTGGTATGATAGCCGGGTGTTACAACTCGAGGTCAAGCGGGTGAAATTTTGTCCTAACGAACATTTGTCACGACCTGGTAAGTCGTGGCAGGAGGCAACAAACGTAACACAGTCAGCTTCAATCGCGAAATCACTATGATTATTCCTATTTGTTATAGACTAGCTATCTATTACAATACACTTCTTATATCTTGCAAGTGTTATTGGTTTATGTTTAAACGCAATCTCTTGAACTCACCAACAGTTGTGTTGACTCTTTTAGTATGTTGTTCTCAGGTTAAGGTTGCTATTGCCTACGAGCACGTCGCACGGGTCAGCATCATGGTGTTTGTCAGCATGTTATGAAACAATGTTTTGGATTATGAGTGTTTAAACATCGTGTTTTGGTTTTGCTTAATATTTGGGCTCCTATGTTTGCGCATTTTAAATCATGTTACATTGTTTTGGGTTTACTCGTTTATTTAACGCTTCCGCATGTTTTAAAGTTAAACTCTGATTTTGAATGTTAGTTCATATAGAGTCGTTTTGAGTAACTGATGACTGAGATCCTGGTATGTCACGCGCCTCGCGGTAAAACCCGCATGTGGATTTTGAGGGTGTGACATATACGAATTATTGACTATGTATTCCTGTCTTCTATTAGAACATCCTGTGGAGTAGGCCTAGGATAGTAATACATCCTTTGACTTGGCTTATTAACAAACTTAGATAACTTCATGATTTCATCATTAATCTTATGCTTATAATCTTCTTCTTTTAGACTACCTTCAAAATCTGTTAACATATTTTTTTTTAGATTTTTTAAAATATTAATTGAATCATTTAATGTTGCATTAGATTTTATTCAGATTCGTTTTGAAATCTGTTACTTTAGGAGGTAATTGAATACTAGGAGTAGCAATAGAATCTTTTTCTTTTAACTCGTCATCATACCTTTTGTTCCATGGTTTATTGGAAAATATACTAATAGTATTGTTTCTGTTATAGAAAGAAATTTTAATGTTAATGGAAACATAATATCAAATGTTTTCTCTCCTACTAATGGTTTTAAAATTGAAAAACAATAAGAGGAAAGATACTATCAAGCTTTTCAAAAACTTCTGAAAGGTGAAACCTTGCAGATAATGATTTCTCATATAAATGGTTTAATAAAACAACAAAATTATTCAAATCTTTATTTGATAATAATGGAGAACAACTTAAAGATATTTCAAGAAAATGGATAAAATCTTATGCCATTTTAAAGAAAACAAAGCGTCATAATAAATGACCAGTTAAAAGAAAAAGAATCTATTGCTGCTCCTAGTATTCAATTACCTCCTAAGGTAACAGATTTCAAAACGAATTCTGAAGAAAATCTAATGCAAACATTAAATGATTCAATTAATATTTAAAAATTAGAAAATAAATACGTTAACAGATTTTGAAGATAGTCTAAAAGAGAAGATTATAAGCAGAAGATTAATGATGAAATCATGAAGTTATCTAAGTTTGCTAATATGCCAACTCAAAGGATGTATTACTATCCTAGGCCTATTCCACAGGATGTTCTAATAGAAGAACAAGAATACATAGTCAATAATTCATATAGTGGAAAAATAATCTATGAATGGAACATAGATGGTCAAACAGAAGGACAAATTTATAATACTGTCCATAGGATGCTTATGTATAGCACTATTTGTCAGAATAATAGGAATACAACTAAGACAATAGCACAAATGATTATATCAGCTTTTACAGGCCAACTTAAAGGTTGGTGGGATAATTATCTATCAGATTCAGATAGAGAAGAAATCCTTAATAGTACAAAAGAGGATAATGGGGTTGTAGATAACAACTCGGTTTATACTTTAATAGTTAATATTATAGAACATTTTACAGGCAGATGGTCTGATAATTCGGAAAATATTAGGACTCTTCTATAAAATCTTAAGTGTAGTACCCTAAAATCTTTTAGGTGGTATAAGGATACTTTCCTAAGCAGAGTAATGGAACTCCCAGTCTAATAGCTCACACTGGAAGTCAAAATTCGTAGATGGCCTCCCTTATTTATTTGCAGAAAGGGTTAGAAATACTTTAGAAAAGGAGGAATAAGTATAAATTATGATGATTATACTTATGGCAAGTTAATAGGAACTTGTATTCAAGAATGTTTAAATTATGTAATGAAATAAAATTAAGAAACATTCTTTAAATGAGAAGAAACAATTAGGTGAATTCTGTAGTCAATTCGGTATAGAAGGAACCTCAAGTAATTCTAAGAAGATTAAAAACTCAAATCCCTACCAACATAAGAAAAGAAAAAAGGAAAAAGGGAAGATAGAACAAATAAAAGAATTGAAAAATACGAAGAACATAAACCTTCGTATAACACATATAAGTCAAAATTGATTTGTAGAAATGTGGTAAAATAGGTCACAGAGCAAGAACTTGCTGGGCTAGGAAAAGCTTAATAAGCTAGAAGATGAAGATTTAAAAAATCAAATATCAAAAATATTATTAGAATCAGATTCTGAATCTAATCAATCTTCTAATGAAGATTTAAAATTTTAGAAAATGAAAGTTATACTCTTCCTCTGAAGAAGAAAATTATTGCAAAAACAATTGCTATAATAATACTCAGAAGAAGAAGAAGAAAATATTTATCAAATAATTTCACAATTACAAAATATGGAAATAAATGTATTAACAAGTGAAATAATTCAATTACTAAAAGTGATAGATGATCCACAGATTTAAGAGAAGATAATCTCTTCATATATGAAAAAACAAGAAGAATGTCCTTCTTGTTCAAACTCTAAAGATCCAAAACCTTTTTCTCTGGCGGAATTAAAAATTCAATTAAATCTGAGAAATAGAAATAAAAAACCTATTGATATACACACAATTAAAAATAGAGATTGATAATTTAAAATCAGAAATAAAGATTTTACAACAAAATAATAAAGAATTAGGCAATAGAATAATATGTCTAGAAAAATATAAATTAAATATGCAACCAATAGAAGAATCAGAATTATCTGAAAAATATAAGAGAAATATTACTTCTCAAAAATGACATAGAAAAATTAAACTTTTAATAGGAAATGATTCTAATAGAAGATAGTACTCTCTTGATAGCGGTGCAGATTTAAATGGTAACAGGAAGGATTAATTCATACGAAATACTATATAAAACTACTCATACTCTCAGTCATGCTGGGAAAGGTAAATTGGAGGTAAATTATAAAATCCCTCAAGCTTTTATTTGTCAAAATAATACCTGTATTAATACAAGTTTGTATTAGTAAAAAATCTGGAAACCAAGTTATACTTGGAAGTCTTTTTTGATAAAATATTCACTTTAAAAAACGTAGACCATACTGGAATAACTAGTACGTAGAAGGAAAAGAAATTGTTTTTAGATTTATTTCTAATCCACAACAAGAAACACTAAATAATCTAAAAGATTATTTGCTGAAAGCAAAATAAATCAAATTAAATTTTTAAAAGAAGAAAATTTTCTTTAAATATTCAAGAAAGATTGAATAATCCAACATTACAAGAAAAGATTAAATTAATAGAACACCAGTTTAGTTTACAAATATGTAATGATCATCCCAATGTTTTCTGGGATAGAAAGAAAAATATTGTTTCACTTCCATATGAAGAAAATTTAATGAAAGTCAGATTCCGACCAAGGCTCGACCTTGTCAAATGAATTCTAAATATATGGAATTGTGTAAACAAGAGATAAAATCTCTTTAGATAAGAATTTAATAAGAATTCAATGTCTCCATGGTCATGTATAGCCTTTTATGTTAATAAACATTCTGAACAAGAAAGAGGTACACCAAGGTTAGTTATTAACTATAACATCTTAATAAAAGTATTAAAATGGATTAGGTATCTATACCTAATAAAAAGATTTATTAGACAAGTTATACGAGTCAAATTATTTTCTAACTTTGATTTAAAGTCAGGATACTGGCAAATACAAATTGAAGAAAGACAGGTATAAAACTGCTTTCACAGTACCTGTTGGCATTACGAATGAATGTCATGCCATTTGGATTAAAAATGCCCTTCAGAATTTCATAATATTTGAATGACATTTTCATTTCTTACAGTGAATTTATCATTGTTTATATTGACGATATCCTTGTATTTTCAAAGAATATTGAAACTCATTTAAACATGATGTTTCTAAGCAGATGTTTGCTAGATGGCAATCTCATCTTGCACTTTTGATTTTGAAATAATTTTAAAAAAAGGAACTGATAATAGTCTTCCGATTTTCTTACTAGGGAATATTTAAATCAATGAGTCATCCAAGTGAATTTTGCGAGTAGCAATGAG
>JACCIY010001130.1:25000-54604 GCA_025506505.1 Flaveria sonorensis | reverse complement strand
ATATGAACAAGCTTGTAGCGGGAAATCATGTTATTGGGCTTCCATCAAAGAAGTTTGCCACAACTGATTTATGCTCAGCATGTTTAAAGGGGAAACAGCACAGAGCGTCTTATAAGTCGAAGCTGAAAACTCAAATTCCAAACCCTTCAGTTGTTGCATATGGACCTTTTTGGACCAACCAATATGAAGAGTATTGAGAAGAAAATCTTACTGTTTAGTTATCATTAATGACTATACAAGATTTCATGGGTTTTCTTTCTAAATGCTAAATCTGAAAACAACTGAATTAATAAAAAGAATTTATCATTAAAGTTGAAAATCAACTGATCAAAAAGTAAAAATAATTAGAAGTGATAATGGGATGGAATTCAAAAATCTAACTCTTGACATGTTTTTTGCAGAGAAAGGAATATCTCATCAGTTCAGTGCTCCCAGAACTCCTCACAAAACAGAGTTGCTGAAAGGAAGAACCGAACATTGATTGAAGCTGCACGATCCATGTTAGCCGATGCTAAAATTCCAATCACATTCTGGGATGAAGCAATATCAACTGCATGTTTTGTTTAGAACCGTTCTTTAATTGTTAAAGACAAACTGAAAACTCCATATGAGTTAATGTTTGGCAGGAAACCAAACATAGATTTTCTTAAATCTTTTGGTTGTTCGGTTATGATTTAAATTCAAGTGATCATTTAGGAAAATTTGAATCAAAATCTGAAGATGGATTTTTCATTGGATATTCATTTGTTTCAAAGGCCTATCGAGTTTATAACTCTAGGACTAATGTTATAGTTGAAACATTCAATGTAAATTTCTTGAAAACTCTTTCCATCAATGTCAAATGGTCCTGCATGGTTATTTGATTTAGATTCATCGTCAAACTCTTTTAATCCACTTGTTTAATCAATCTAACTTGCTTGATCCATAGGTGAAAAGAAAATTCAAGGAGACCTCGGTTCATTCAATGATGATTCGGATTTGACGATGCGATGATTCAAGCCCAGACTATCCCTTCTTCTCTTTGTTAGAGATTCTGTTTTTCAGTCTAATAATGATGATCATGATCAGTCTCATCAAGATAATGATCATTCTATTTCACAAACCAAGATGTGTCATAACCAATTCCTAATGATGATAAAAAATTGTACAACCGGAGTCTGGAACATCATCTATCTCTGGTGATATAGTTGTTCTGGTAATCTTGATTACTTATCAACTTACTGACTCAAGTTCCCAATTTCAATCCACATTCTCAAGCCTATTGCATTAGCTTTCCAACTTGAACCAAGCCAATCTGGATGTTCATGTTCAAGGAGATGAGATTCTGACATCTTGTATTCACAAGAACCATCCAACAATCTCAGATATTGGTCCTTTGAGTGACGGAGAACGACAAAAGTAAATCAGAAAAAGCAAACGTCTGCTTATACTTTGCTTTCTTTCTCAAATTGTTCCTAAAAACGTTTCCGAAGCATTAAAGGACAATGGTGGATCTAGCTATGCAAGAAGAATTATTACAGTTCCGCAAAACAAGAAGTGTGGAATCTGGTGGATTTACCTGAAGGAGAAAATGTTATAGGCACAAAATGGTTATTCAGAAATAAAAATGATGATAGAGTGTAGTTATTAGAAATAAAGCGAGATTAGTGCACAAGGATACACTCAAGAAGAAGGTATTGATTACGATGAAGTACTTGCTCCAGTTGCAAGACTTGAATCAATTCGTGTCTCCTGGCTTATGCATCATTCATGAAATCAAAGGTATCAAATGGACGTAAAAGGTGCATTCTTGTATGGACCGATCACCGATGATGTGTATGTAAAGCAACCTCGGGTTTGAGTTCACAAATCCAAATCGTGTGGTACAAGCTCAGCAAAGCTTTATAGGTCTACATCAAGCTCTTAGAATCTGGTATGAAACGTTATCACAACACTTAATCCAACATGGACCACACGCGAGGGAAAATCGATCCGACTCTGTTATACAAGAAGGATGCTGATGGTCTTTTATGTGTACAAGTGTATGTTGATGATATCATATTTGGTTCGACATGTCCAAAAATGTGTAATGAATTAGAAGAAATCATGAAATCTCGATTTCAGATGAGTTCTATGGAGAGTAAATTTCTTTCTGGACTACAAGTTAAGCAATCTGCAGATGGTATTTTATCAACAAGAGAAGTTCGTCAACAAACTCTTGAAGAAATTTAAGCTGCAAGATTGTCAATCAATTAGAACTCCAACTGATGTGAACACCAAGATTGAGCCTGATCCGAAAGGAAAATCAGTAGATCAAACATTATACAAATTGATGTTTGGTTCTTTGATGTATCTAACTACATCTAGACTAGACATTATGTATGCTTTTTGTGTTGTGCAAGGTATCAATCAGACCCGAAAGAATCCCACTTAATTGCTGTCAAAAGAATATTCAGGGATCTCAAAGGTAAACCGGCTTTAGGCTATGGTATCCTTACGAAAGAAACTTCGAGTTACATGGGTATATGTAGTGATAGTGATTATGGCGGATGTTGTCAAGGATAGAAAATCAACAACGGGTGGGTGTCAATTTTAGGACCCAGATTAGTCTCGTGGCAATGCAAGAAACAAACAATGTCTCTGTTTCTACTGCAGAAGCTGAGTACATTGCTGCTTCAGCAGGATGTTCTCAAATCATTTGGTTACAAAACCAACTGCTGGATTACGGGTTCAACTTTCTTAAAACACCTATTTACATTGATAACACAGCTGCTATGTTCATTACAGCTAATCCTGTCCAATATTCTAAAACAAAAACATATCGAAATTCGATATCATTTTCTCAGAGATAACTCTGAAAAAGGTTTAATCATTTGATTCAAATTGCTATTGAAAAACAGTGGCCGACCTTTTTAATAAAGACTTCTTACCAGGACGGTTTGAGTATTTGGTAGAGTCAATTGGTCTTATTAACCGCAAGTAAAAATTAGTTTTTGAGTATTTCAGTTAATTGAGTCTAAATATGATGAGAACCCTCCTTTATATAAATAGGACACAACCAGAGAACCTGTCAAAGTTAATTGCTTGATTGTATTTTTGTGTGTGCATGTTTATTAGAAAAACACAAAATCAAATACAAAAATAGAAAAATTGAAAAACAAAAGATAAAAATATAAAACCAAAAATCACAAAAATAGTGTCTTTCCTTATTAATTATATAGGAATGAATTGTTTTGCACACGTGAGAAATGATAGTATATTAGTATGATCAGTTGCATACTTCTCTTTCGATTAAAGTCTGACGGATCAGATATGATGTGCAGGTAAGCTCTGCAATTAGACTGAAAAAGTAAATTCTTATGATTAAACTAAATCACTCATGCCATTCAAGTATGTCTATCTTAGCACTAATGAGTAGTGTTGATTTCTTAAATTGATTGCTTGTTAAGACATAATCTCACACCCGATGGTGATATGAATAACTTTGAGCTCTAATTATTAATGCATCTAACAATTCTCTGTTATGAGTCATCATAGACCTGAAGTGATGAGATATCCTTTGTTATAAATGATTACAGACCTAGATATACTCACTGATGTAACAAGATCCCAATGTGCACAAACACCAATGAGATCTTGTTATAGTAATGTCAGGTTAACAAGTTGAGAATAGTGACTTCTTGCATATCTTTATGAGATTTAACCTCTCTAAGTCTAAGTGTGACTGCATAATGTCATATCTAATTGTACCTTGAACAATCCAACAATTAAGAAAGTAAGTGTGTTGAGTACCTTGCCAAAAGCACTCATTTTCTGTGCTTAGATTTAGTGTCTCTTTGCTACAGAAATGCTGACCCGGAACACACTTGATCAGGATTTAATCACTGTCTGTGACTATCCATCAATTTTTATTTAATGTGCTGATCACTGCTAATATGATCTTACTGCAGACATGATTCATTATGAATATTAGGATTTTATTCTACTTTCATTTTCATTTTTGCCTGTTTTCTGTGTGCAGACAATTTAACAATGATTAGTGAGTTCATGTGACGAAATTCAAGAAACTTCTAAGTTTTATCAAACTTGAAAGTTTAGGGGGAGTAAAAAAAGTTAAAACTGATTGTCAAATTTCAAGATATGTAAAATCATAAAAAATCAAAATCTAATGTTTGGATGGAAAGGATGATGCTACATATGTTCAAGCATGTGTGTGTAACAAAATGTAAAAATGAACCTGAAAATCATTTTAAATGGAAAAGCTTCTTGCAAAAGTTAATGAGTTTTTTGTTAAAAAATTAGAGACTAAAATGACGGAAACTTATTTCGAAAATTTAATCAAAATAAAAGGTCAAAAAAAAAGGTCAAAATAAAAAATTAAAATTTCAAAATAAAAATAAAAATTTAAAAGTCAAATGTTTAAAATTGAGGGTTAATTTTGAAAATATTGGGTGAAAGTCAAAATTTGTCTAATTAAAGTCAAAATTTGACTAATCAAAGTAAAAAAAAAATGAGAAATTGTTTAAACATTGGTATTAGATTAATACTAATATGTTTAAATAAGTGTACAGGTGGAAGATTTGAAAAAATACAAGTGTTGGGACACATGGAAGTAATATCATGCGTCGGAACAGTGGTCAAAAGTCAAAGACCAGGAGCATGATGAATTTTTTAGATTTGTACAAGTGTTGGGCGTTTTAGACACTCTCATGCGCCTAAACAGTTGCCTGAGTCTGAAAATGTGGTTTTGGGCGTTTCAACTTTCCCATACGCCTAAACAGTTCCCATGCTTCCAAGTGTAAACACCAAGTGTTAAGTATTGGGCGTTTCAGCTAAGCTCATGCGCTTGAACAGTGCAAAAGCTCCTGAACAGGGCTTATGCATCTGGACAGTGCTCATGTGCCTAAGCCTATGCACACAAACAGTGCTCATGCGCCTGAGTCCATGCGCACAAACAGTGCTCATGCGCCTAAAATTTTTCACTTAGTATATAAACAACACTTCATGATTCTCATTTCATTCACAAGCATTTCCCTGAACACTTAAACTTTCTCAAAACCCTATGCTCTCGATAAACCCTTATTCCTCATTTAGATTGATTTCTGAGTTGTACTTGTATTCAAAGGTCATCGTGCTTGATTCTAAGTGTAAGTTCGTGATCAAAATCACTGATTTCATGCTTTACAGATTGATTTAAGTTGGGCGTTTTGATGCTATTCAGGCGTTTGAAACCCTAGACTATATTCAAATGTGTAAATTGATGATTAAAATGACTAAATGAACTGAAATTGATGCTCAAAAGACAACATAAACTTGATTTTGACCCTGTTTATGCATTCAAATCATACTATACATTAACTGAGAATTTTGTGATGGTCCTTCATACTCGATGATGAAGATGAACAGTCTCCAAAAAATTTTTTAATAAAAAAAATTAAAAAAATAATTTTTTTCAAAATTAAAATGGTTAATGAAAGGTTTAACAAATAAAAAATGTGAAAACAAAAATTAAATGTGCAAAGTGACCGAAGAGTGTGATTGATCTCAACATTTAGAAATTTTTGAAAATGACAAATTAATCTAGTTAAAACATACAACATACTCAAATGCAATAAAATGTTAATTGAATTTAATTGTTAGAACTTTCAAAACTCTAAATTTCTTTGTTTCTTTGCAGATGGCTGATTTAAAATTCGAGCCAAAACACAATGTGGTGCTCTTCTTAACGAAGAAATTAGAGAGGCTGTGGGATATGAAGATATGATCAGATTTCTATTACGGACGAAGTATGTATATGCCATGTGCTACCAATCGATTATCTATGCACGTCTGATTAAGAAGTTCTAGAGCACGGCATATGTTGATGTTGATGATAATGGAGCTAAAGTGGTCTGAGGCTTTATAACGAATTTTAGAATGATTGAAGTCTCTAAAGACTCAATTAGACAAGCCTTGAGGTTAGGACCTAATGATCCAGAAGATTTATCCAAGCTAACGTTTGATGAATGTAGACAAACATTCATGGAAATGGGACACCCTGACCATTTTCCTAAGAAAAAATTCTTTCGTGCTCGTGTGTATAACCATTGGAAGCTTATATGCTATATATTCCAACATTGCATGTCAAAACGAAGTGCGGGATGGAATTCTTTTCTAGTTGACATTGCATCACCCATTGTAGCACTGACTACTAATAGACGATTTAATATGTCAAAGTGGATTTTGAATGGGTTTATTTTTAATCTGGAAAAAGGCATAAGGAACAAATAATTAATGTATCCACGTTTCCTTCAGATGATTATCAATGAAGAACATCCAGACATTCATATTGATGGTGTAAGTGGTGATACATTGATATTGGAGCATATGTCTGATGTATCTTTTAAGAGATTGGCAATGGTTACTGGAGCTCAGAATGTTCCATTATTTGATTATATTCTTAATGTGCTAATGATGAAGTGGTTATCACTATTGATCATTATCATTTAACTGAGGACGATCCTATTGACCCAGCTGATTTGATTGAGGAAGTACCAGCTGAAGAGGATGAAGAAGATGATGATGATAATGAAAACATTGATGATGTGGATGATGACAGCTCTAGTTCATCTGATGATGATCATAATGATGATGGTGGTCAATTTGATGATGTTATGGAATTTATTCCTGAGAATGTTGAAGAATCTGAGCATGTTGCTGAAGAAGCTCATGAAGAAGAGCATGATGTTACAGAAGAAGTAGATTCAGCTACTGAAGAATAAGAAATGGATGAATATGTTCAAGATCTAGTTCAAGTTACTGAAGAATTTAATGACAATGATACTAAAGTTGTAGAAAGTGAACAAGAGATTGATGTAAATCAAATGGTTGATGATATTGTGAGTATGATTGAAGAAATGGTAGAGCATAATGATCAGTTTGTATTAACTGAAGAAGAAAATTTACAAAAGAAGATTGATGAATTGAATGAAGAAAAGTTGAATCAATTAAAGATAATTGAAGAGTTGAAAGCTGTCAATGAAAGATTGATTGAAGAATGAAAGAGAAAGACAAGTTAATTGAAGAGTTGAGAAAAAATCGAGATGATAATATGAAGACATTTGAGGTAATGATGATAGATTTTGATTTAATGGAAGAAAGATTAAAGAAAGTAAATGAAAAAAATGAAGCATTGAAAGAAGAATGTAACACCCGAAACCTCGGTCAAAATAAAAAAGAAGGCAAAGTTGAGGGGCGCTTTGTGTAAATAGTACCAAAAAGTCAAAATGCACTTTATATGGGCATGGCCGCATATCATCTTGCTGTTGCTGTTGTTCGACCGAAAAGAAGAGAAAGAAAGCTGCAGACCAGCTCTCTCGGTTCCAAGAAGGAATTAGAACTGAAATCTTCAAGGTTAGTGGGTGTTTGTTGATGTTTGGCTCGGTTCTTTGAGGTTTCCACCTTAGAAACGGATTTCTAAGTGCTGTATGTGCTTTGGTTGGTTGTTTTGCTTGTTTAGGTGTTTGAACTCGTGTACAAGCAGGTTCGGAGGAGTTTTGCTTGTTTGCTACACTAGGTGAGTTCTATGACCCCGGTTCTATGTTTTTAAACTTCTTTGGGGCTGAAAATGCATTTAAAACGTTTTACTACTGTTATGTATAATAACTGTGTATGTATGTGTATGAACTTCTATGTTCTATGAGGTTGTAAGCTTGTTCTAAGAGTTTAGCATGATAGATCTATGTTAAGAATGTATGAAAATGAGGTTTTAGAACTGGTTATAGCATAAGTCTCATTTACAGGTCTGATGGTTCATCCGCATTTACACTGTGATAATTGCCTAAGTGTTTTGTTCACCGCATTAACTTTTTTTCACCCGCATTTGTAGTTGTTCACCCGCATTTGCCTTAATTCAACCTAAGTGCTCACCCGCATTTACTTTTGTTCACCCGCATTTGCAGTTGTTCACCCGCATTTGCCTAAATTCAGCCTAAGTGTCCATCAGAATTTCTTTTTAAACATGCGTATTTGCTACAGTGTCCATCAGCCTTTCTTTTATACATGCGCATTTGCTACAGTGCCCATCAGCATTTCTTTTAAGACAGAATAATTACCAAGTGTTCATCCGCATTTGCAAGATGTTCATCCGCATTTGCAAGTTGTTCACCTGCATTAGTTTTGTTCACCCGCATTGGTTTTGTTCACCCGCATTTCTTTAAGACTTAAGGAAATTTTCTGGAATTTTGGAAGATCAAAAATTAGGGTTTGACCATGGTTGACTTGATGCTTGTATCTGATTATCTTATGCATGTTGTGGGCTGCCCTTATGTGCCTATTATGATATTAACATTTGACTTTTTGTGGATTGCCTATGATCATAAAGTATTATTATTAATCAAGTGAAAGATTAATATTAACGAAAAGTGGAACATAAAGAATGAAAAGACTTGCAAGTAAAATTTACAGGAGGTGCACGACCATGTTGTCGTTAGCTCAACTGTGTACAGTTTAGCTAACCCAAAGGATGTACACAGGGTCAATCTTTAAGATTGAGGGGACCACTGTTACTGCCCCGGTACTGGAGTCAGCATATGTGCACCATGGATGGAGTCTATTTATAGACTTCAAGGCCCAGTACCCGGTTTATGCGTATTATATGGGTGGTATAGCACTTTGGTCCATATCGACAGTGAAAGATAATAATAAATAAGCAAGAAAGAGAATTGAGATGATGTAATGGATATGCTTTGTATGTATGATGTGTGATTACATCCGAAAGAAAGATAAGATATTTTCTTAAGAAGTATTTTGTATACAAATCTATCAAGATATTTTTATGATTTTAAAACTAGAACTAACTCAGCAAAGCTGACTTTTATGCGTTTTCAGTTGGCAGGTAATTTGCTGAGGATGGCACTCGGGGAGGCTACTCATCGGATTTGGCTGCCATCCATTCAAGAAGATAAACCTGTTGTTTCATAATACAACTAATGATATTTGTAATTGTTATCAAAGATGTATTGCTTAGCAACAACATTTATAAAGTTAATGAATGGCTTTTAAAGTTTAAACTCCGCTGCATTGTGCTAATAAATTATGAAATGTTTTATAAATTGTGCTATGATTGTCCAACTGTGAGGTCTTCGGGAACGGGGCCTTACAATTTGGTATCAGAGCCAAAGTTTAAGAGAAATGGGTAAATATTTTCAAAAACCTAAACTTAAACTGAAAATGGGACCGAATGGAGGGATGCTAGCCCGAGTAGCTACGTGCCATCAGGTATTTCTTTTCATTATGATAACCGGCATTATGTGCGCATGCTATTTGATTTATGTGCTTTAGTAGATTTGAATACTAATGTAGTTAGGATAGGAAATGCTCGGGGAACGAAGAGTAAAGTAAGTGGCTAATTACAACTAGCCACTGTAATTAGGAACTTACTATACTTAACATTAACTGAGCTATTACTTTGAATGACCTTGTGATTGTTTGAATCTTATAGTGTTAGAGGATGGCTGGAGGTAGATCATCTAAGGCTTCTAGAGGTGGAGTACGGGGTGGTCATGCTGGTAGAACCCGAGCCGCAAAGAAAAAGACGAGAACTGCAAAGACGGCTCCTGCTGAGCCTGAGCTTCATCACCCGGAGGGAGTGGATAAGAGTGCCAATTTGAGGGCCTTAGTGAAAGAGGCAGTGGTGGAGGAGGTTCACCAAGTCATGCAGACGATCCTACCGTCTGTCGTGACAGAGGTGATTCAGGCTATAAGGAAGGATGAGAGGAAAGAAAAGGAGGAAGAGAGAAGGGCTGCTGCTGGAAGAAGGGAGAACGAGGGAGATCATGATGATGAGGAGGAGATGAATATTGAAAGGGGAGCCTCCAGTGATGAAGAAGATGTAGAGGTACGGGAAACCGTGAGGGGATGCAGCTACGGGGAATTCCAACAGTGTAAACCCCCTACTTTAACGGCAACGGTAACGCTGCTACTGTCCACCGCTGGGTTAGAGAGATGGAGGAAGTGTTGGATATTAGTGAGTGCAGGGAGGATCAGAAGGTGAAATTTGCCACTCACTCATTTGTTGACTCGGCTCTGTATTGGTGGGACAATATTTTCCAAGCCGAGGGCAGCAGGGCTGTCGGGAGGACGAGATGGGGAGATTTGAAGAAGTTAGTGATTGAGGAATTCTGTCTTCATCAAGAACTTGACAAGATAGAGAGAGAGTTCCTACAGCTTGAAGCGGGAACCATGACCCACCAACAATACACCACCAAGTTTAACGAAATGGCGAGGTTGATGCCGGATCAGGTGACACCAGTGTCTAGGAAGATTAAGAGGTATGTGTAGGGACTACCTGCTGACATCCGTAGGCACTTGATCACTACCCAACCGAGCACTTTTAGGTCGGCGGTGGATTTAGCTGGGAGACTGTATGATGAAAGAGAAGTGGAGGTGGTGGAGGTGAAGAAGATGGGTGGTAATAACAGGAGTTGGAATGGGAAGAGATTCGGGTGTGGTGGTTTCACCCCGAATAGTAAGAGGCTGAGGGTGGATGATCGCTATGTGGTTACTGCAAGCTCGGGGTTGAAGCGGTGTGATAAGTGTAGGAAGGAACATAGCGGGGAATGCCGCTTGGGAATGAATGTCTGCTACAAATGTGGCAAGCCCGGTCACATTTCAAAGATGTGTGGAGCCCCACGGTGCTTTAACTGTGGTGAAATTGGCCATATGAATAAGGATTGCAAGAAGCCAAGGGCTGAAAGTTTTGGGTTGAAGAAGAGGCCGGAAGAAGGAGGGCAGAGGGCAAGTGCAAGAGACTTCACGATGACCCGACAGGAAGCCCAAGTAGACCCCGACGTCATGTCAGGTGTGTTCCTAGTAAACCAAACTTGACCTCTGTATTATTTGATTCTGGTGCTAGTAGAAGTTTCATATCTGCTGCCTTCTGTGCTAAATTACCTGTTAGTAGTAGGCGCATCGATGAACCTTTTGACGTAGAAACTGCTATTGGTAAGTCTACCGGAATCTTTGATATTATGGAAAGCTGCGACATGGAACTAGAAGTCCATAAGTTCTCTGCTAAGCTATATGTGATGCCCCTAGGCGGATTTGATGTAGTACTAGGGATGGATTGGTTAGCAGCCTATGATGCGAACATCGTGTGTCGGAAGAAGATGATTCGGTTAGTTGCACCCAATGGGAGTTCAGTGACAGTTTATGGTGATCACGTCGCTAAGGTTCCAAAAGTGATTTCAATGACAGTGGCAGAGAAGTGTATGAGGCATGGATGTTGTGCCTACTTGGCATACGTGAAAGATGTGGACGTGTTGATACCACAATTATCAGAAGTGCCAGTGGTACATGATTTTCGAGATGTGTTTCCCGAAGATCTACCAGGTGTGCCACCGGACCGCGAGATAGAATTTCAGATCGACCTGATCCCCGGTGCGCAGCCCGTTGCCAAAGCACCGTATCGGTTAGCCCGACCGAGATGAAAGAATTAATGGATCAGCTACATGAACTAATGGACAAGGGGTTTATTAGACCGAGTATCTCTCCTTGGGGTGCTCCGGTATTATTTGTACAGAAAAAGGATGGTAGTATGAGGATGTGTATAGACTACCGTAAATTAAACAAGTTGACAGTGAAGAACAGATACCCCCTACCAAGGATTGATGACCTGTTTGACCAGCTTCAAGGTGCCAGTTGGTTTTCCCGAATAGATCTCCAATCAAGTTATCATCAGTTGAAGGTGAAGGAGGAAGACATTCCTAAGACAGCTTTTCGGACGCATTATGGACATTATGAGTTCCTCGTTATGTCTTTCGGTTTAACCAACGCGCCAGCTGCCTTTATGGACTTGGTGAATCGAGTGTGCCGACCAATGTTGGATAAATCAGTGATTGTGTTCATTGATGATATCTTGATTTATTCAAAAAGCAAAGAAGAACATGCCGATCACATACGTGAAATGTTGAAGACACTTAGGAGAGAAAAGTTATATGCTAAATTCTCTAAGTGTGCTTTCTGGTTACGCGAGGTTTAATTTCTGGGTCATGTGGTGAATACCGAAGGAATTATGGTGGACCCGACAATGGTTGAGGCAGTGATGCAATGGAAGTCACCAAAGACGCCATCCGAGATTCGTAGTTTCTTGGGTTTGGCGGGTTATTACCGAAGGTTCATTCAAGACTTTTCCAAGATAGCCTCACCTTTGACTAAGTTGACCCGCAAGGATGTTAAGTTCGTGTGGGGTCGGGAACAAAAGGATGCTTTTAAGGAGTTAAAGGCAAGATTAACTCAAGCTCCTGTCTTAACATTGCCCGAAGGAAGTGAAGACTTAGTGGTGTATTCAGATGCATCTTATTCAGGACTTGGTTGCGTGCTAATGCAACGTAGACGAGTGATAGCTTACGCGTCCCGATAGTTAAAGACCCACGAAGTTAATTACCCCACTCATGATTTAGAATTGGCTGTGGTGGTCTTTGCTTTGAAGATTTGGAGGCACTATTTATACGGGACCAAGTGCACAATCTTCACGGATTACAAGAGCTTGAAATACTTCTTCGAGCAGAAAGATCTCAATATGAGGCAGAGAAGGTGGTTAGAGTTGATCAAAGACTATGATTGCGAGATCCATTACCACCCAGGCAAGGCCAACGTAGTGGCCGATGCCCTTAGCCGGAAGGAGAGACCTGAACCGATTCGGGTAAAGGCGTATTAGTTGGTGATGACCTCAGATGTGATAACACAAGTTAGAGAGTTTCAAAATGAGGCTTTAAAAGAAGATTGCCTCAACTCCGAATGAATGAGAGGTCTAGTTGCAGAATTGGGGGCGAATACCCACGGTGTTAAAACCCGCTTTTGGCGAACGTGGATTCCTCGATATGGGAATCTACGTGGGCGAATTATGGACGAAGCTCATAAAACTCGATACTCCATTCATCCCGGTGCTACCAAGATGTATCAAGACATGAAGAAAGACTACTGGTGGCCTGGTATGAAACGTGATGTGGCAGAGTAAGTAAGTACGTGCCTTATTTGCTTGCAAGTGAAGGCAGAACATCAGAAACCATACGGGAAGATTCAACCATTGGATATACCCGAGTGGAAGTGGGAGCACATCACTATGGATTTTATCACGAAGCTACCCCGTACTACAAGGGGGTACGATGCTATTTGGGTGATAGTTGATCGGTTGACAAAGAAAGCTCACTTCCTACCGATCAACAAGATGTACTCATCTAAGAGAATGGCGGATCTGTTCATCAAAGAGATTGTAGCTCGTCATGGTGTGCCGGTGTCTATCGTGTGGATCGTGACACCCGGTTCACGTTGAATTCTGGAAGAGATTTCATGATGCCATGGGGACGGGCTACATATTAGCACGGCTTACCATCCTCAAACAGACGGTCAGTCTAAGAGGACAATTCAAACGCTTAAGGACATGCTCCGAGCATGTGTGATCGACTTTGGAGGAAGTTGGGATGATCAGCTACCGTTAGCAGAGTTCTCATACAACAACAAATATCATGTCAGTATCGGTATGCCGCCATACGAGATGCTGTACGGTAGGAGGTGTAGAACGCCCGTGTGTTGGGGAGACATTGGACAGAAAGAATTGGGAAGCATCGAAGTGATTGAGGCTACGACTGAGAAGCTGGAAAAGATCAAAGCCTTTATGAAGGCAGCCAAAGATAGGCAAAAGTCTTATGCCAATAAGAGGCGTAGACCCATCGAGTTCAACGTGGGTGATAAAGTCATGTTAAAAGTCTCGCCTTGGAAAGGGATTATCCGATTCCGGAAGAGGGACAAGTTGAGTCCAAGATACATAGGGCCTTTCCAAATCGTTGTACGAGTAGGAGAGGTGGCCTACCGTCTAGAAGTGCCCGATGAGTTAAGTGGGATTCACCCGACATTCCATGTATCTCATCTAAGAAAATGTTTAGCCAACGAAGATAAGATTGTACCATTGGATGATATTGAAGTGGATGAACGGCTCAATTATGTGGAGCAACCAGTGGCAATCATCGACTGAAAGGAGAAGAGGTTGAGAAATAAAGTGGTTCCCCTTGTGCGGGTACAGTGGAAACATCGAAAGGGTTCCGAGTCTACGTGGGAGACTGAAGAAGAGATGAGACAGCATTACCCACAGTTATTCGAAGAGTGACAGGTTTCGGGGACGAAACCTCTTTAAGGGGGTAGACTTATAACACCCGAAACCTTGGTCAAAAAAAAAAAAAAAGGCAAAGTTGAGGGGTGCTTTGTGTAAATAGTACCAAAAAGTCAAAATGCCCTTTAGATGGGCATGGCCGCCCATATCATCTTGTTGTTGCTGTTGTTTGACCAAAAAGAAGAAGAAAGAAAGCTGCAGACCAGCTCTCTCGGTTCCAAGAAGGAATTAGAACTGAAATCTTCAAGGTTAGTGGGTTTTTGTTGATGTTTGGCTTGGTTCTTTGAGGTTTCTACCTTAGAAACCGATTTCTAAGTGTTGTATGTGCTTTGGTTGGTTGTTTTTCTTGTTTAGGTGTTTGAACTCGTGTACAAGCAGGTTCGGAGGAGTTTTGCTTGTTTGCTACACTAGGTGAGTTCTATGACCCCGGTTCTATGTTTTTAAACTTCTTTGGGGCTGAAAATGCATTTAAAATTTTTTACAACCGTTATGTATGATCACTGTGTATGTATGTGTATAAACTTCTATGTTCTATGAGGTTGTAAGCTTGTTCTAAGAGTTTAGCATGATAGATCTATGTTAAGAATGTATGAAAATGAGGTTTTAGAACTGGTTATAGCATAAGTCTCATTTACAGGTCTGATGGTTCATCCGCATTTACACTGTGATAATTGCCTAAGTGTTTTGTTCACCCGCATTTACTTTTGTTCACCCGCATTTGCAGTTGTTCACCCGCATTTGCCTTAATTCAACCTAAGTATTCACCCGCATTTACTTTTGTTCACCCTTATTTGCAGTTGTTCACCTGCATTTGCCTAAATTCAGTCTAAGTGTACATCAGCATTTCTTTTTATACGTGCGCATTTGCTACAGTGTCCATCAGCCTTTCTTTTTATACATGCGCATTTGCTACAGTGCCCATCAGCATTTCTTTTAAGACAGAATAATTACCAAGTGTTCATCCACATTTGCAAGTTGTTCATCCGCATTTGCAAGTTGTTCATCCGTATTTGCAAGTTGTTCACCCGCATTAGTTTTTGTTCACCCGCATTAGTTTTTGTTCACTTACATTGGTTTTGTTCACCCGTATTTCTTTAAGACTTAAGGAAATTTTCTGGAATTTTGGAAGATCAAAAATTAGGGTTTGACCATGGTTGACTTGATGCTTGTATCTGATTATCTTATGCATGTTATGGGCTGCTCTTATGTGCCTATTATGATATTAACATGTGACTTTATGTGGTTTGCCAATGATCATAAAGTATTATTATTAATCAATTGAAAGATTAATATTAACGAAATGTGGAACATAAAGAATGAAAAGACTTGCAAGTAAAAATTTACAGGAGGTGCACGACCATGTTGTCGTTAGCTCAACTGTGTACGGTTTAGCTAACCCAAAGGATGTACACAGGGTCAATCTTTAAGATTGAGGGGACCACTGTTACTGCCCCGGTACTGGAGTCACCATATGTGCACCACGGATGGAGTCTATTTATAGACTTCAAGGCCCAGTACCCGGTTTATGCACATTATATGGGGGGTATAGCACTTTGGTCCATATCGACAGTGAAAGATAATAATAAACAAGCAAGAAAGAGAATTGAGATGATGTAATGGATATGATTTGTATGTATGATGTGTGATCACATCCAAAAGAATGATAAGATATTTTTCTTAAGAAGTATTTTGTATACAAATCTATCAATATATTTTTATGATTTTAAAACTAAAACTCACTCAGAAAAGCTGACTTTTATGTGTTTTCAGTTGGCAGGTAATTTGCTGAGGATGGCACTCGGGGAGGCTACTCGTCGGGATTTAGATGACATCCATTCAAGAAGATAACCTTGTTGTTTCGTAATACAACTAAGGATCTTTTGTAACTGTTATCAAGCATGTATTGCTTAGCAACAGCATTTATAAAGTTAATGAATGGCTTTTGAAGTTTAAACTCCGATGCATTGTGCTAATAAATTATGAAATGTTTTATAAATTGTGCTATGATCGTCCAGCTGTGAGGTCTCCGGGAACGGGGCCTTACAAAGAATTAGAAAAGTTGAAAGAAAAGCACAAGTCTCCGTCTCCTGAAGTGATGATTATTTCTGAAGTTGCTCCTATAGATGTTGAGAAAATTACATCGACTAATAAAGGGAAAAGAAAAATAGATGATGTAGATAGTTTAGTTTTACCTGAATCTTCATCTAAAATTCAAAAGGTAATTGGGAAATCTGCTGCTGAAAAGGAAGGTGATAAAATTCAAGAAATCATTGGTGCTCTTGATGATATCGAAGAAGAATTTGATGATGACTGGTACAACAAAGTACTAGAAGATGAAGATATAATAGAAGCAAATGTTGAAGAACACCTCTCTCCAATTGGATTAAGACATGATGATATACCTGTTGACACTGAAGATAGGTATAATTATTTAGTGAAGATGAAATACAATAGAGTATTTTTAGATGGATTAACTGTTTCTCAAATTAATGAAGAGTTTGAGAAGTGCATAGCTACTGAGTCTAGTGCACCAATTGATCCAGATGAAATAATTGTTGAGCATGGTGAATGGAATCCGTTACAAGAAAGTATAAATGTTGAAGAATTATCAACTTCTGAATTGCACCATCCTAACCCTGAAGATATGAATATCTATGACTTAAGGATGTGGTTGCAATGTAGAAATTACCCAAGGAAGAAACTGAACAGATTACAAGGAGATTCATTGAGAAACTTAGTCAGAAGTTTTCAGGAAACAGAAAGGCAAACAAAGAAAATGGTGGTACTGGATATGGATAATCCTCAATATCTTGAGATTACTAAAAGAACAAAGATTTTGAAGCCTCATGAGATTAAATCTATGGCTATGAAAAGTTCAAGATATGAAAGAATAAGAGAGCTGATTAAGATGTTTCCGAAGATTGATAAAGAAAGCTATCAATTTTCTATTGATCAAAAGCAATTGTGGAACAAAGCCAGATCTGCTGGTGACTTAGTACGTAACGTTTTACAAAAAGGACAATCGATATCTGAGTTATTAAATGCGATGGTTGTACCTGATTCAACCAAGGAAGTTAAAATTGTGGCCTGGAAATATGATGAAGTCTTTGATGCATTTTTAATTAAAAGAGTGATTGCTATTTGTGATTTTTATCATTTCTTTTCTAGCATCATATCACTTCCGGTGCAAGACTTAAAAGAGTTGAATAAACTTCCGTTGATAAATCATACAAAAGCAAAAAGAGGTAAAATATTTGTAGAGTTGCTCAATAGAGGAATTAATCGAATGCCTTCTTTCTTGAAAACACGTTGTGATCAAGAAGATAAAGAGTACTTCTATGAGTTGAAGAAGAAGAATAAAGGGATTGAAAAGGAAACTGGCAAAGAAAAATTCCTTGATGATTTCAGTGATGAATACTTTGATAAATTTACAAATCCAGGGCTAAAGGTGATAGATGGAACTCAAAAGTCAAAACCGATTCTAAGATGGTTTTATAATTCTGAAACTTATTAATTGAAGTTGGTCAAAAATTTGGATGATTGGGATAAAGATATGATTACATTGTTTGGTGTGTTTGAACTCAAGCTACTCCATCCTAGTTACATTTCTTTCTTATCGATTCAAAAGTTTGAGAAAGTGAGTCCAGAAACTGCTGAGAATGACAAAAAGTATTTTATGTCTATAATCAAGCTGATGAATGCAGCGATGGAGAGAATTTCTTTGAGAAAAGCATTAGCATACGCTAATATTGTGAAAAAGGACATAAAAGACATTGAATTCATAATAATTTCAAGTAAAGAAACCACAGGATGATGGGAATAACAAGAGCCATTGAAGCAGCGCGTCGAGCTAGAATTGGGAAAAAAGTGACGGGGGTGTATTGGAAATTCATTGCAAAGACAATTCAAAGCCAATAGAATGCTATGAAAATGTTGATATAGCAGGTCTATCAAAGCAAACACTGGAATTGATGAACAACATGGAGATTAAAACAAATGAAGCAAAGCCGGAACAAGGAATTCTTGCTGAGAAATTCAAAGCAGCTATTATAAAGGCACTAAGGGAGCAAGAGATTTACAAGGAGAAACTAGTTTTCAAGATCAAGGAAGAGCCAGAAGACTTCTTTGCATGAAGACTGAAGATCAAGCAGAAGAAAAGAGAGAAGTCTAAAGATTGAAGACAAAGATTGAAGAAAGAAGATTAAAGATTGAAGACAAAGATTGAAGAAAGAAATTTGAAGATTAAAGATTTTTGAAGACCGGAGACCATGTGAATCTTAGGGGAAGTATTGTAGATGCTTCTTAAAAGATTAACATTAGTCTTTATGTGTCTTTTATATTTTTGTCATAGTATAGGGACTTTTATGTAAATATGTTCCTTTGTTTTCTTGATTAGTATATAGCATAGATATGTTTTGTGTAGAAAAGTTTTAGAGTGATTGAGACGCTTTGTAACTGTTTACTACAATTTGTATTCTTCTATATGCTAATCAATGAAAACTCTATGAATTTTTGTTGATTTGCTTGTGTTGAATTGATTACTTGTGTGTTTTAGATTGAATTGTGTTCATATATCATCACAGATCGATCCATTTTGAGCTCATCAGTAGTCATGGTTACAAACGTGGTCGTGGTAATGGTTATGGTCATGGATGTGGAAATAGTCGGGAAATTATCATGGTGCTCAATTTAAGAACATAAGAATCCACCATAAATCTCATGACACTAGAAAGAAATCTAAGGATGAACATAATAAAATAAAACTAGAACCCTCCCAACTATATGTTATCATTGTTGAAGTGACAATCATTAGGCACGTACATGTTCTATGCCTAAACACTTGGTGGAGCTATACTAACAATCCATCAAAGAAAAAGGAAAAGAAATTGAGACAAATTTTATATATGAGGATGATAATATTGATATTCATGATGGTCATAAAGACCTTAATGATACAACTCATATGGATGCTAATATTTTCTTATTGATACAAGTATATAGATGCGAATGATTTCCTAACTGATACAAATCAGTTGAATGCTTACGGTTGTCCTTACATTTAAATTATTAGTAATGCGCATATGAGACATCTAGTTATGAGACTTCATTTTGTTAGTTTTGAAACTTTTGAGTTATTTTGTCTATCATTAATGCTTTTTTGTTATTTAGAAGAAAATTATGAAACATTTTATTTATGAAATTATTTTCTTGCTTTGAAGCAAATGGAGTGTTTACTAAACTTCCCATTAATGATGAAGATGTTTGTCTAATCCACAGTGCAACTAATCATACAATTCTTAAGAAAAGAAAATACTTCTCAAATTTAATTATAAAAAAGCAAGCGTTAGTACTATATCTGGTAGTACAAAATTTAAATGAAGGTTTTGGAGGAGCTTCTGTAGTGTTACCCGGTGAAACACAAGTTAAAATTAACAACACGTTATTTTCTCCATTATCTCAAAGAAATCTTATAAGTCTTAAAGATATCCGATTAAATAAATATCATGTTGAGACTACTTGCGATGGGCATTAAGAATACCTTCAAATCACTAAAATAATTGCGGGTGAAAAACAAGGATTGTTGCCCACATTTGCCTCCGGTTTACACTACACAAAAATATTTGTAATCGAATCAAATGTAGTTATAAACCATAATTTTATGGACTGGGAAAACTTTATCATTTGGCATGACCGGTTGGGTCATCCTGGATCAATAACGATGAGAAAAATTATCGAAATGGCATTACTTAAAAGGCCAAAATATTATTCAGGCTAAGGATTATATATGTATTGCATGCTCATAAGGGAAGCATATTACCCGTCCATCACAAACTAAGGTGGGGACTAAATCCCTTAATTTTTCGAAAAGAATACATCGGGATATAAATGAGCCTATACATCCCTCTAGTGGACCATTTAGATATTTTATGATTCTAATTGATGAATCAACTATATGGTCTCATGTGTGCTTATTATCAAGTCGTAACATGTCATTTGCATGACTATTTGCATAATTAATAAGGTTAAAAGCACATTTTTCAAATTAACCCATAAAGAAAATTTGGTTGGACAATGCTGGTGAATTTACATTCCAAGCATTTAATGATTATTGTATGTCTATTAAGATAAGTGTAGAACATCATGTACCTCATGTACATTCACAAAATGGATTGCTGAATTGCTTATTAAGTGACTTCAAATAGTGCAAGACCAATGATTATAAAATCAAAACTACCAGCAACTACTTGGGGGCATGCTATTCTATATGCAACAACACTAATTCGCAACAAACCAACAAGTTATCACACTTCCTCCCCGTTAAAATTGCTTTTTGTTCAGGAATTTAATATCTCCCATTTATGTATTTTTGATTGTGCGGTATACATTCCAATCGCTCAACCATGACGTACAAAAATGGGACTTCAAAGGAGGACAGAGATGTATGTTGGGTATGAATCACCTTCAATCATTAGGTATTTGGAACCATTAACGGCAGATTTATTTACAACTTGATTTGTTGATTGTCATTTTGATTAATCAACATTTCCAACATTAGGGGGAGATGAAAAACAGATAAAAGATGAAATAAGTTGGAATGAAATATCATTATCATGACCTCGAATTCAACAGTGTGAACTTGTAGTTCAAAGGATAATTGATCTATAAGAATTCACGAATCAATTACTTAATGCATTTACTGACTCAAAGAGAGTGACCAAGTCATATATACCAATTGCTAATGCTCTATTAAAAATCAGTGTCCCAAAAGAACAACCACATATTGCTAATGAGTTTAATGCACAACAAAATAATGGTAGACCAATAGGTTCCAATTATAAAAATCCTTAAAAAAAAGTAAAACAAAAAAATAAAGATAATCAAGTTGAGGAAAAAATAGTGCAAGAAGGGATAGATATGCGTCTAATTGATGTCGTGTCAGCTTACCTCTATGGCTTACTTGATACATAAATTTAAATGAAACTCCCGTAAGGATTCAGACTACCAAAAATATATTAATTTAGTTCTCGATAAGATCTTTCAATTAAATTAAAAAGATCACTATATGGGCTAAAACAATCTGGACATATGTGGTGCAATCTCCTTGGTGAGTATTTGTTGAAAAAGGCTATGAAAATGATTCTATTTGTCCATGTATTTTCATAAAGAAGTCAAAATTTGAATATGTTATAGTGTTGTGTATGTTGATAACATAAATATAATTAGAACTCCTGGGGAGCTACAAAAGGCGATTGAATGCTTAAAAATGGAATTTGAGATGAAGACCTTGGAGAGAAAAATTTTCATCCTGGTTTATAAATTAAGCATCATAAAGATGGAATCCTTGTGCATAAAGAAACCTACATAAAAGATGGCTCAAAAGATTTTATATAGATAAATCGCATTCACTAAGTACCCCAGTGGTCGTAAGGTCGCTTGATGTTAAAAAAGATCTGTTCAAACCTCCGGAAAAAGAAGAACTTATTGGCCTAGAAGTATCGTATTTAAGTGCGATTGGAGCATTATTGTTTCTTGCTATCCATACACGACTAGATATAACATTTGCATTAAATTTGTTAGCAAGATATAGTTCATGTCCTACAAGGAGGCATTGGAATGGGGTAAAACAAATATTGAGATACCTTCAACGCAATAAATATATGGGTTTTGTAAGGCCCCGTTCCCGGAGACCTCACAGTTGGTCAATCATAGCATAAAACATTTCATAGTTAATAAACCAATGCAGCGGAATTAATATCAAAAGCCATTCACTTCATTAATAAATACTATTGCTAAGCAATACATTGTTAATTGTTAATAGTTAATAGTTACAAAAGATCATATTAATTGCATTACAAAACACCAATATTAGTATGCGTGAACGGATGCCAGTCTAGCCCCGACGAGTAGCCTCCCCGAGTGCCATCCTCAGCAAAAATTACATGCCAACTGAAAATGCATAAAAGTCAGCGTTGCTGAGTGAGCTCTAGTTTTAAAATGTTAAAATACCTTGAAAGATTTGTATATGAAAATACCCTTTTTAAAATAATATACTTTTCTTTCGTACGCAATCACACATCATACGTACAGTTAATATAACATCCATTATCTTCATTACCATTTCCATCATCATTCATTTGAACCTTTATTTTAATCTTTCACTTAATCCGGACCAATGTTCTATGCCCTCGATATTGCGCACTAAACTGGTACTGGGTCGAGGTCTACACATAGACCCCATACTGATACACGAAGCCGACTCCAGTACCGGGGCAGTAACAAGGGTCCCCTCAATCTCAAAGATTGACCCTGTGTGCATCCAACGGGTTAGCTAAACCGCACACAGTTGAGCTAACAACCTAGTGGTTGTGAACCTCATGTCAATTTGCTTGCAAGACTTTATTCCGTTCTTTATGTTCCACTTCTCATTATCATTAATCTTTCCACTTTCTTTAATGATAATACTTTTTGTATACGGATAAATCACACCATGTAAAGTCACATAATAATATAATAAATAGGAACACAAGAACAACCCAAAACATAAATAAAATAATCAGATAATAGCATCAAGTCAAACCAGGGTCAAACCCTAAAATTCTGATTTCCCAAAATTCCAGAAAATTTTCAAAGTGTTTAGGCGCATGGACACTATGCAGGCGCATGAGCCATGCTTAGGCGCATTAACACTATACGAGCGCATGAATCTTACACTTAGGCATTTCAGCTCACTTCTGGGCGCATGAACTGTTCAGACGCATGAGTCTACACATCAATTTTAGGCAAAACTTTGGGCGCATGGGCACTATTGGGTGCATGGCCTGTACTTAGGCTTTTCTAAGTCAAAACCTCAGGCGCATGGGCCCTGTTTGGGCGCATGACTATCTGTTATGCATTGTTTCAGAATCAAGACTAACCCAGATCTACATTTGCACCTGTTCTAAGCATAAACTAAACATTCTAAACAACCACAACACATAACAAGCATAAACATACACAACATACGGGTATACATAAACCAGTTGTAAAACATTTTAATCATGCATTTTCAGCCCCAAAACAGTTTAAAACACATAGAAACCGGGGTCTAGAACTCACCTAGTGCAGCAAACAACTAAAACTCCACTGAACCTGCTTGCACACGAGTTCAAGCACCTAAACAAGCAAAAACAAGCACCAAAACACATAGAACACATATAAATCGGTTTTAAAGTTGAAAACACAACAAAAACCGAGCCAAATATACAAACAACACTTACCCTGAAGATTTTCAACCTTTCTTCTCCTTCACAGCCGAGAGAACCAAAAATTCGAATTCTTTCTTCTTCTTTTCGGTCGGACAACAGCAACAGCAACAGCAGGATGATATGGGCGGCCATGCCCATATAAAGTGCATTTTTGACTTTTTGGTACTATTTACACAAAGCACCCCTCAACTTTGCCTTCTTTTTATTTTCTTCAAAATACTTTTCTTTTCTTTTTATTTTGACCGAGGTTTCGGGTGTTACAGGTTTGTATTTTACTGATCAATCAAAAACAACTATATACACACATATATATATATATATACATACATATATATAAATATATATATATACATATATACATATATATACATATATAAATATATATACATATATATATATATATATATATATATATATATATATATATAATATATATCTATACTATATTATAATGCACGAAGTAAGGATTCCGGCCAAAGTTAAGAGATTTGTAAATTTTAAGCACAAGGTACAACCTAAAAAATTAATTTAACAAGGGTAATTATGTCTTTCTAACGCTACTAAAAAAGTGGAACTTTAAACTTATTTGCACTTAGACCCTCGTACCTTTAATTATATACAATTTTTTTTCATGTTTGTTACAATATGCTTAAAAGAAGGAATTCAGTTTTTTAAATATAAAACTAACCAGAGACAAATACCATAATAAAAAGTGTCGCACGCGCCGCATCGCACGGGCACGTTACTAGTACATATATATATATATGTATATATATATGTATATATACGTATATATATACATATATATATGTGTATATATACGTATATATATGTATATGTGTATATATATACATATATATATATATCTGTGTATATATATATATATATACGTATATATATACGTATATATATCTTACGTATATATATACGTATATATACGCTCAAATACAAATGAAATTCGTGCTCAGTTCAAGTCCTTAGGATACGTATATATGTAATTCACATATGGAGGCACTGCAATTTCATGGCATTTCGTGAAGCAAATAATCACAGCCACTTCATCGAACCATGCAGAAATACTGGCAATCCATGAAACCAGCCGCAAATGTGTTTGATTACGGACCATAATGCAACACGCTTGTGGATCGTGTGGTATTTCTTCTAGAGATAAAGGACCAACAGTTTTATATAAAGACAACACAACAAGCATTGTACAACTTAAGGAATGATATATCAAAGTAGATAGAACTAAACATATTTTACCAGAGTTCTTTTTCACACATGATTTACAAAAGAATAGAGATATTGTCGTCCAACAAATTCGTTCTAGCAAAAATTTGACAGACTTGTTCACTAAATCATTACCAACATCAACATTCATGAAACTGGTTCATGTGATCTGAATGCGAGAGCTCAACTAATAATCATCGGAGGGAGAATATACGCGCTACACTCTTTCTTCCTTAGCTATGGTTTTATCCCACTGTATTTTCGTAGCAAGGTTCTTAACGAGACAGCATCACCAAACGTATTGAAAGATAATATACCGTTGGATAACCAAGCGGGAGCATTATGAATAAACTTAATTGTGGTCATCAAACTCCTATAAATTACTTGTTACCTATTACTTTTTTTTATTTACAACAGTTATTACTAAAGGCCTATGATGGACCTATAAATATGTATGGTTAGTTGTTAAGAAAGGCACAAGAAACATTCTCTAATTCTCTTATTTCTACTCTTCAATCTTGTCTCTATAGCTAATAGATGTTGTTTTCAATAAATTTCATATATAGATATGGTAATCATTTGATTATCATCTTTTAAGGTATCTCAATAAAAAAATAATAAAAATCCAACAAAAATTGGCGAAAAACAATGAAAATCATTGAAAAATGGTGAAAATCCAAGTTTGCCGAGTTGAACCGAATAGGGCCGAGTTGGATCGATTCTGAGTAATGTTGACCTAGTTGATGAAAAGTGTCTCGGCACCTTGCCAAGTACTCGACCGCCTACGCCGAGTTTTACAATGCTGGTTAACAGTCAAATAACGGGTAGTTTTTGTTTAAAAGAAATATCCAACGGTCGAAACCGGATCGGGTTAGCAACCGGTTTGGGTCGGGTCAGGGGTGCATGTTGAGTCCAAACTGGCTGTTGAAACCCTAAACCGGTTCGGGTTAGGGTGAAAACGGTTTGTATACCGGATCGAGTGTTGAAACTGGTTTTGGTTTCTGACCCTATTTTTTGCCCATCTCTACCACCTAGTACCTAGTTAAAGATGAAGCCCAGATGATGAAAAAACCCAACAAACTTGTGTAGTGTGCATGCGTGGTCATATTTTAAAGGCCCAGCCCCATTAATACTGGATACTATTTAGTGTGTAACCAGGCCCGGCCTAAGTTTAGGCGGGTTTCCGATAAATTTAGTCCGCGGACCTAATCAATCCTCAATCCTCAATCCTCAATCATCATATCATTATCATATATTGCGACTTCTATAACATTACAAGGATTGTTTGATTTTGGAATAATGTTGTGTTGATCTCCACCTTAAAAGCTACAAGGAGGAAAGTTAGTATGTTGGTGTAGTAGTGCGCCATCACCATCATATCAACATCAATGTTAAAATTAAGATTATAGTATTGATAAATAAACACTAAAGCTGTCTGTAAGGCTACAATATGCAATACTTAACAAACAAACGTATAACAAAAAAATATTCTCTTTAATATGCCTTCCTTTTCCTTAATTAAAATATTATGATTAGAAATGGAATAATATTAATTGTCAAGTATTGTTGAATTTATTATTGGAGAATTGCTTTTATAATTGGATGTGCGGTGGTTAGTGCCAAGGAATCAATAATTTTGAACCAAAAAGTAAAACACAACTTCCATTCCTTTCCATTTAAAATAAAGGAATGAGATCCGGAGATGATAAAAGAAGTTATTGCATTTGTCGATAATAGATAATTAATTGTCAAATTGTGTGACGTGTTGTTCTTTCTTTTTACTTCTTTTGAGTTAAATACACAAATGGTCCTTGTATAAAGACCGTTTTCAAAATTGTTCTCCAAGTATTATTATTTTAAGTATTTATATCAAGTAGGACAACTTCTATTAAATTTTGTCTCTAACTCTAAATGTCACTAAAATTTATTGTTAAGTTGATTTAAAATGATCAGATTGTGAATAACTAAAAAAACATATAACAATGGCAATTAAATTATAATATTAAATAAAATTGTCACTCTCTCTCTCAAGAAAACCTCATAATTGCCACCGGTTGATGAATCCACCATCGTCGATGCTACACATGCCTTCAAGAACCCCTAATTACTTTACCCTTTTTTCTCAGACAAGGATACCGCATCGATTGCTCACCCCTAATATTTATCTTACCCTTCATCGCATCCCTAGAACCGTCGAAACCTTAGAAGCACCTGTCAATCAAAATCGTGATGGGATTGTTGTAGGCGGCGAAGAAGAATAGATCGCTGGCAACGGAAGAAGATGAAGTCGATAAGAAGAAGATGTCATGTGCACAAGGGCTTCAGCAATGGGAACGAACACCTAGAGAAAGGGAATTCTATGGTGGTTTCACATCGGTTCTATGTTTGAAGTTGGTGAAATAGTCCACGACATTTTTATTACAACTTGACATACTTAGAGTAATAACTTAGTATCAAATAATACATGTGAACCAAACTTGACAACGAGTCTTACCAAAGGGACAATTCGTGTAATTAACTCAACTCTTGTTTATTAGAACAACTGTTAATCTAACTTGATTAACCACCTATACGCATACATTAAAGACGGGTAGGGTGGGGTGGGGTAACACCCATTATAGCTTTTTTGTTAGGGCCATTCATGTAATCGTGAATGTTTCTTTTTCTTTCCATTTTCTTTCTATTACACGATGTTCATCAAAACGTGTAAATCAAAGAAGGGTGGGTGGGATCTAGTGAGCCTTACATGGTCGTTGATTCATATCTCATCCAAGGAGAAAAAAAAGTAAAAGCCAAAGGAATAATTGATTATGGAGAGGCGAAAATATGATTCCCTCAGATCTCAATCATTTAATTAAAAAATATAGTCCACAAATTTAAAAACTAACTTTTTTGATTTATAGTAAACATGATTTTACGAAATTGGATGGCCTACTTAAAAAGTAGTGTTTTTCTTTTATAACTTGAAGTACATCGGGGACCATATTGGTGAGCGATCATAATCAAACATTGAAAAAGTAACATCTTTTAGGAAAACGTTTTAGTGAAGAAAGAAAAGAAAATAAACGTAAATTGATAAGAGGATTAAGTCAAGGTCAGGGGCGGAACCAATAATTTTTTTTTCTTTTGGTGTCAGTATTTTTCGATTATTTAATTCTGACAACTCAGACATTATAATTTTCGGATCGATCAAGGGTCGGATCGGTCAAGGTTCACAAAATAAAAAGAAGTTATCATGATAAAAGTAACACAATAATAATTCAATATCATTAAAATTTGAGAAACATATTTTTATTGTTGTTCCCAACAACTTTTCATAATTTAAAACCAATTGATCACGTCTTCGATAGTAACTTTTGCAAAAACAATTTTTAAATATAGTATATGTAAGCATCGTTCATATACTTATCATTTATCTGGTTACGCAAATCCATCTTTAAATGTAAGCCCTGCTTTATCTTATATTTTTTGATTAATAAATGAGTAAGAGAAAATTAGAATTGACTAGGGTTTTAGTTTTTAATTCAATTATTTTACAAACTAAACAATTATAACAACAATATTTGTATAGATTTTTATATAGCTTTTTAGTTACTTCTTTAACTTACAAAAAAAAACTTATTTATTTATTTATTTATATACCAATGGGCAATAGGGGTCATAATTGTTTTTTTTCCCAAAACAAAATAGTGTCAATAGTAATAAAAGATTAGCGCCATCTAAAATTCGAATATCATGCATTCTACTTGAAACCGAAAAAGAATGATGTTTATTAACCCCATCCTTCCCAAGATGGTTCCGCCCTAGTTGAGGTTGAACATAATTAAGCTTGCGTTCATCTAATTTATTTAATTTATAAGGCTTGTACTAGACTTATTGTTATTTATTTATTTATATGTGTTATTCCATTTCGTATATTTATAATTTGAGCTTGACATTTTTTTGGCAGAAAATTTAGTAGTTGAGTTGATTGGTGTAGGCCGTAGGGGGTGTATTGGCAGAGAGAAAGGTTCCATTTGAACACCACCATTTACCGATGCTTATTCCTAATTGTATTAAAAGTTTGTTAAATCCGAATCCTTTTAGGGGTATTAATTTGGTTTTACTTAATTTCTATCTCTAGTGTATAAATCAAACATGTAATTAGCTCGGATTCTTGAGCAATTGCTTTGAACACATACCATTTCATAACCAGAAGTAGGTTTTCATATTTTGAACATGGAATTGTATGTTTGATTATCTTAGATTTTATGTAATTAATAATACGCTTAAAATACATATATTATTCATTTACATCAGAGTCAAAGGGTCACAATCTTCTCAACCGCCTCTTTTGAATCTTGAAAATATGGCTCACAATTTATAACCTTTAACTGAATACGGAAACAAAATGTGGAAAAATATGAGAATACCTTCATGAATCATGACTTATTTTCCAAAATTGACATGAAACTTGAGGAAAATGTATGACGTGCTATAATCGGTAAATGTGTCGTTAAATGGTTTTTCCCAGCTATATATAGGTGGCCTTAAGAAATAAACTTTAGCTGCCTTAAATGATAAACATACGATACAATCTATACCTATATTATGTAACAAAAAAGCTTTTACAGTGACACGTGCCAATTTTTTATAAAATAAAATCTAAACTGTTTTTTTGATTTTAAATAAGTAAATTAAATAAATAAATATCTAATATATAAATCTTTTTATTTTAATAAATTAATAAAGCATAGTAAATTACTACATTTATATTGTATATTATCTTAAAATACATACAATTATTATTATTATTTGTTATTCATATTATTTTGCTTTTTTATTATTTATATTTCATTAATCGCTAATTACATGTAACATACCAAATATTAATAAAGCCCCATGATTTTAATATGTTAAACTTTTCATCAATGTAATAAATAAGTTTCTAACCTAATGATAAATAATTGTTACATATATATTTTTTAGAGTATGTAACAAACTTACCTTGTTTATTTAGTTAAT
>JACCIY010001130.1:0-20000 GCA_025506505.1 Flaveria sonorensis | reverse complement strand
ACTCTTTTAAGGGGAGAGATATGAGTTTATCAACATTATAGTTCCTGGTCCCTAGATAGTTTAGCCTAGCTTCCCTCAACTCATTATCTTGAGTGTTTGGCCTGGGGGCAGCTGGATAGCAGCTTGTATGAAGGCTGAGGACCCTCCTGAACTCTCTCCCCTTAGTTTTCCTCTTCCTCTCTCTCTTCTCCTCCTCTAACTCCTCGAAGGTCATTTTCCTCTTCCCTTTGTCACGCACAGGCCTTGGTGACTTAGGGTGGAGATAGCTTTGACCTTCATTGCTTGGTTCAGCAGTCAAGCTCTGGCCAGAGAGAGGTTGTGGAGCACTATCACCAGCTGGTGCTTCACTAAGGGTACTAGGTGCAGAAGGAGATCCTATCTCAAGGTTCACAGGCTCAACCTCTAGGGCTTCAGTCAAGGTTTTCCCTTTGAAGCTAATCTTGGGGTCCACTTCAACATCCAGTTAACCAAAGATCTCACCTGCTATCCTCTGTCTATATAAACTTGATCTCATCTTGAACTCTTCTAACACCCTTTCTTGTATCCAGTCTGCTAGTCTTCCAGCTTGTCTGTTTTGGCTTGGGTTGACAAGTGGAAGATCAACTAGATTTATGCACTCATAGAAACTCAGGTTTGAAAAGTTGAAAGTTTCTTGTTGACCCTGAGTTCTAGAGATGATAAGAGCTCTTCTTTCTATGTCATACCTCCATCCTATGATTGGGTTCTCAGAGTGGGGAGATGGGGTAGATATGGCTCTGGGTATACCCTCCTTAAATAAACTTTGAATGAGAGAGTCTACATCCATGTAGACTTGAGGAGGTTGCTGAGTATGGACTATTACAAGATAGAGTGGTGAATCTTCTATGTCCATACTCTGAGAGGAACTAGTAGGTTCTATGACTGTTTGGACTTTCTCCTCTTTTTTGGTAGCATCACCTTCTTTCATAAGTGAGCTGGGGTTGAGTCTGTCATATTCACAGGTTCTTATGGACTTGGTTGAGTTTGTCTTGGTGGTCTCTCAGCTAGCTGGCCCTTGAGATCGGTGATCTCAAGTTGCTGGTCATTGACCATTCTTTCTAAGACAGTCACCTGAGATTCCAGGTGACTTATCTTTAAGACTAAATAGGTGCATATTTAAGTCAGTTTTTGCACCTTTAGTTTCAAACTCCCCTCATCTTTATTAGAAGAATCACAGGGGGATGAGAGAATTAGACCAAGATCCTCCTCCTCATCACCAGCATATTGTTCTTGGCTGCTGGATTTCCCCTGCCTTATGATAGCTTCAAGAGAAGTGTCAAAAGGCCTGGTTGCCATGGTTGAGGTCTTAAAGATGTAATCACTTACTGAAGTGAGAGCCTCTCCACATGGATCTCCTAAACAGGTTCAGGGAGATCCACCTCAGTGATAGGTGAATGATGCGGGATAGACTTGGGTGAGACATGAGTACTCATCTCTCCTTGAGTAGGCGTGGAGAAGAAAGACTCATGGTACTCGCTGAATGCCATGTCTTCATCATCATAGAAGTCAAGGCTGGAATTGGTTGGTTTAGATCCAGCGGCTGGGGATGGTAACTTTCCTCGGAAGGTTGTTCACTAGAGTGTGGAGACTCTGCGTGAAGGCTTAAGGTTGTTTGGGATGTGAGCTCATCAGGCTGAGCATAAGGAACCTCAGTACTGATCATATGAGAGATGAGAGTGGTTTTCTCCTCAGGGGAAGTGGGAGCTTAAGTGTCCACTTCTTCTTGTAAGGTTGGTGATATGGGGGCCTGCATAAGCTGAATAGCATGTGCAGGGGTTCGTTTGGTTTTTCTCTGGTAAGTGATGGTTATTGTGGGCTGTATGTGTGGTTGAGATTTAGAAGGTGTGGGTTCAACACTAGCTGGTGCTGCTAGGTTGCCACCTTGAGCAATGAGCTCAAACATTTTTGGGGCAAGGGTTGTTTCTACCCCAGAGAAGCCAACAGTTGGCTTCCTTATTATTTTGAAGATTTCGGGCTTCATTTGTCCCAATTTAAGAATATTACCAGTTCCTCTCAACTATGTGCCCAGTTCATAGTTGAGAATGTGCTGGACATATCTAGGGAACATGTAATACTCTAGGGAGTCCAAGTTAGCAAGCAATTGGTATATACAAATTGAGAATACCTGAAGTTGACCCGCTGAACCATTCCATGGACTATGAAGGAGAGGTCTTCTGGAATCTGATCCCATCCTCCATGCTTGTTTGACAAGCTGTGTATGACAACATGAAGGAGGTACTTCCATTGGGATGAGACCTTCCCCTTCCTGAAGGTTTTGACTGAGAAGTCACCCTCATAGCCCATCTGCGCAAAGAGTTGTTGACTGCAGCTTTGGGGAAGGACAAGTCACCTTCTACATCATCCAGCTGAAGATGTGTGTTTATGATGGCCGGAGTGATGAAGATTGTCCTCCCCTACACTGTGGCAGATAGTGCCTTCTCCCCGTCCATGGTGACCTCTTCGCAGGTCTGCCAGAACTCCAACAAATGATCCTCAAAGAGAGGAGGATCAATGGTGAGGGAGGTGAAGTAGTTAGTCAAAGAAAGGTAACGACAAACCTCTGAGAAACCTGAATCTTTCTCAGAGTCTAACAAAGCAACTTGATTATGTTGCCTGTGAAGATGCATGGAAAAAATCGGGTTGGTTTAGAAAAATCTGGTTGGTTTCTGCGTCAAGGTTGGCCATTTGAGTAGCTTTTAGGTGAAGAAAGATAAGAACAAAGGAAGTTTTGTGGGTGAAATTAGGTTAGTGAACAATGTAGATGAAGAGGAGAGTGAGAAGAGGGAGAACCGTTTGAGAATATATATGAAATGGATTTGAAACAAAGTTATTACAATGATAATTTTGAAATCCGGATGTTGGTCCCACCTCTGAAAAAGTGCCCAAAAAGTAGTTATTTTGAAAGTTGAAAATCTTCCGAAGTAATTTAGCTTCGGAAGTTTTTAAGAAAAAACTTCCGAATTGGCTTTGCTTCAAAAGATATTCTTAAGAGTTGTAAAAATTTGGCTTCGGAAGAAAAATACTTAGAGAATTTTTCTTCCGAAACATATTTGATTTCGGAAGATATTAAGACTTGAGAGTTTTATTCTAAAGAGAATAAATCTTCCGAGACTAATTGTTTTCAGAAGATATTTGTCCTTCAAATATATGCACGTACTTAGAAGCATTTAAGCTTCGAAGATATTCTCTGAATTACTTCCGAAGGTAAATTTCTTATAAGTAGTTATTTGATTTGAAGATATAAATTCTTCTGAAGGCAACTTGAAATCTTCTGAAGGAAAATATGTTTTGAAAAATTTTCAAAAATCTAAGGAAGATCATTAAAAAAATTTTCTTCAAAATAAACTAGGCTTATGAAGGTGATAAAGTAGACAACTTAGGACACACAGGTTTTAGAAATAAAGTTGATTTAAGTTTTTAAGAAAATCTACTCAAAGTTAATCACCCATAGCTGATACAAGATTTTGAAATCTGTTTATCAAAAGATTTAGTGAACAGATCAGCATATTGTTCATTTGTGTTAACTTTGACTAATTTGATTAATCCCTTCTCAAATTATCTCTAATCAAATGATACCTGATGTTGATGTGTTTGGTCCTTGAGTGCTGCACAGGATTCTCTGTAATGGAGATAACACTGTTGTTGTCTATGTGGATGGGAGTCTCTTTGAAGTTGAATCCATAGTCTAGCATCTGATTCTGAATCCAATGCACTTGAGCACACAACTTGCAGCATGTATTCAGCCTCAGCAGTTGATGCAAGATACAGGATTGTTTCTTGCATTTGCCATGAGACAATCCTTCCACCAAGAAATTGACATCCCCCAGATATAGACTTTGCAGTCATGTTACAACCACTATAGTCACATCTATATAAGCATACAGATTGAAGTCATAACTCTTTGATACCAAAGGCCAAGCTTGGGAGCACCTTAAGATATCTAAGAATCCTCTTGACAGCACCCAGGTGTGACATCTGGGGTTGGCTTGATATCTTGCACAGATGCATGTGGCAAATGATACAGGCCTGCTGGCAAACATGATATCAGGCCTGCTGGCTGTTAGGTACATAAGAGACCCAATCATAGCCCTGTAAAGATATTCATCCCACAATACCCCCTCAAGATCAGGTCCTAGGGAGTGGTTTCCGCTATGGTGTCTTAGTAACCTTGCATCGAGTCATGTTGAACCTTGTAAGTATGTCTTGTACATACTTTGACTAACTTATGAAGATGCCATTGTCAACCCCGCTTCACTTGAATTCTTAGAAAGAAATTGAGTTCCCCCATGGCACCATTTCAAATCTGTTCTTCATCAGCCTCTTAAAGTCTTTGTAGAGCTTCAGATAGTTGACCCAAAGATAATGTCATCTACATAAACTTGAACCAGCATCAAGTCATTTCCTATTCCTTTGATTAAGAGTGTTCCATCAATAGTACCTCTCTTGTATCCATACTGGCAGAGATACTGTGATAGTGTCTCATACCACTTCCTTGGAGCCTGATGCAGCCCATAAAGAGCTTTATCAAGCTTGCAGACATAATCAGGATGATCTATGTCTGCAAAGCCAGGTGGTTGTTTGACATACACCTCCTAATCAATCATCCTATATAAAAAGACACGCTTGACATCAAGTTGATAGACCTTGAAATCCTTGGATGTAGCAAAAGCCAGGAATATCCTAACAGCTTCAAGTCTTGCTACAGAAGCAAAAACATCTGTGTAGTCAATCCTTTTTTCTTGCTTGTACCCTTGAACAACTAGTCTTGTCTTGTTCTTGATGTCAAGTCCTCTATCATCCTTCTTGTTCCTAAATACCTACTTGGTACCTATGATAGTCTTCCCTTGAGGAAGAGGACATAGATTCCAAACCTTCTGTCTCTTGAATTAAAGCAGTTCCTCCTGCATTGCTTTAACTTAACTTCCATCTTACAAAGCCTTTTTAATCTTCTTAGGCTCTATCTGGGACAAGAAACAAGAGTGAAGACAAATATTTTTGTCATGGGTTTGTCCTCTTGTTCTTACCCCAGTCTCAACATCTCCAATGATCTTTATTTTGGGATGGGACTTGTGGATTCTTAGTTGAGGAATTACAGCAAGTTGTTTGGACAGATCTAAATTGGTGAAATTCAGATCTGGTGCTTGAGAGTCATCCACCATATCAACACACTTATCAAGTGAGACTTGATCCAATGAGTCAGTTACATCATTGATGTTATCTTCTATGGAGTGGTTATCGGTATCAAGAAATTCTTGATCCACCTCCATCTCCTCCTATATTTGAAATTCCTTCATCTGAGTTCTGTGCCTCTGTGCTGGAATTTACAGGCACTTTAGATGTATCAGCTGAAGAATTTGTCATGGTTTCCAACTGTAGGGCTAGTTACTACTGGAGCTGAAGTAGTTTGAACACTTGGTCTTCTCAGCTCAATATTGGATCAGAATCTCCTGTTGATAAGGTACTTGTAGATCCTGAAACATTCTCACAAGATTTGTTAAAACGGTTGGTAGCTAAGTCAAGATCAAACAACCAATCAGGACCAGTACCTTTCACACTGGGTGCGTGCTCATTGAAAGTCATATTGGCTGACTCCTCAACTACTCTGGTTCTAAGATTGTATATTGTATAAACCTTAGCTTGGAAAGAGTATCCAATGAAATGTCCATCATCTGATTTCGTATCAAATTTGGCTATTTGATCCTTGGTATTCAAGATGGTGCAAGGACATCCAAATGATCTAAAAAAAAACAATAAAAGGTCTCCTTTTATGCCATAGTTCATAAGGAGTCTTACCATGAGTCTTAACCACTAAAACTCTATTCTGTACATAGCATGCAGTGTTGACCGCCTCTACCTAGAAGGTGATGGCAGTTTAGAGTCAGACAACATGGTTCTTGCAGCTTCAATAAGTGTCTTGTTTCTCCTCTCAGCAACACCGTTTTGCTGAGGAGTCCTGGGAGCACTATATTGTCTTGAAATACCCTTTTCATCACAAAATGCAACAAGGATTTGGCTTTTAAATTCGATTCCTTGATCACATCTTATGATCTTGACCCTGTGATCAAATTGATTCTTAATTTTTAGAATAAAACTCTTTAAGATTTCAAGGGTCTCATCTTTAGTTCTAAGGAAGTAGACCCAATTATATCTTGTGAAGTCATCTGTGATCACCAAGCAATAAGAAGCCCTTCCTAGACTCATTACACTGGTAGGGCCAAAGAGATCCATATGTAATAAGTGTAGGGGGTAGTGATGGAGTTCATTTTCTTTGGCTGGTGAGATACCTTGTGTTGCTTCCGTTTTAGACATGCAACACAATGATCATCACTTGTAAACTCTTTCTTTAGCATTCCAGTTACCAAATCATTTTTAATTAATTTATTCATGTTTTTAAAGTTTACATGACACATTCTTTTATGTCAAAGGAAAGACTCATCACTATTGGCCTTAGATAGAAAGCAAGAAACTTCTCTTGAAAGGGATGTTTCCTGCAAATCCATCTTGTACATGTTCTCTTTTCTGGGGGCTCTGAGCAAGATATGCTCTTAAGGAATGACCACCCCGGGCTTGAGAACAATGCACTCATGATCAGTAAAGAGCATGTTGTGTCTTTGATCACTAAATTAGGATACACTTAGAAGATTGTCCCCAAGCTCCTTGACAAAGTTTATCTTTTCAATGCTGAGCTTACCATTTGTGACCCTGCCCCTTCAAGTAATGTAACCACCAGATTCTCCTCCAAAAGCAACTGGCCCTCCATCAATTCTTTCAAAGTTTTGAAGCAAAGATCCATTGCCTGTCATGTGCCTGGAACAGCCACTTTCTTTTCTTTTCACTTCCTTCTATTAAAAAACTAATGTACACAAAAAAATTTTGTTCTGATTTTAATAATGACTCGGGAACACATGGTTAGGATGGTATAGAGAGGGGATTCTTCGGTTTCCTCTCCAAGCATACGACTAAGAAAGTCCATGTGATCCTTACATGAAAAGTAGAGAGTTGATAAATGACAAATGGTGAAAGAGACACTCCACCTTATACAACTCAAGGAACATATGTGTAATCTACTTCATAAATAAATAACTAGTTATTAAGGGTCGCTCGTTGCGGTGCAAAAAAGCTACATCAAAACGTTGAAACAAATTAGTAAGTTGATTCCCCGCTTATTATTAACCTTGGCGTAAACCCATACATTACAGTTCAAAAAATTATTTTGAAACGTAAATCCATACGTTGCAGCTTTATATAATAAAAGCGAAATTACTAAAATACGAAACATTGAAAAAAAAGGTTAAGGAAATATTCACTTTATATAAGAAAACAAAACGTTATAGAATATCATTGTGTGGGCTTAGAATATTGTTGTGTGGGTACATGGAAAAAATGAGAAATTATTTTTCATTTTAGTCAATAAACGATTTCAATAAACTACAAATATTTAATGGTTATATTGGCACAAATGAAACCAATCTTTTCAATTAATTTTAAAATAGTAAAGTGTTGATGATTAGTTTAGTCAACTTCCTTGTTTAAAAGGATCACTCTATAAATCAATGAGTCCTCCATCAGAAATCACAAAATTTTCAACCTCTACAAATCACTAAGTCCTCCTCAAACTCGGGTAGAGCCCCTCATCTTGAGTACGCTAACCACCAAGCTAGCCATGTTTTATGCTTAAAGTTCCTTCCAACAATATATAAAATGAAACAACAGTAGGTGGCTTCTTACCGGCCACCAATATACAGTGAATATACATGATGTTGAGGCCACTTTCTTTATGATGTCGCGATCACATAAAAACATAAACTTCGAGACATTTTAGTTAAATCCCCCCCCCCCCCCTCAATCTAAGTTTCGTAGGCCTTCATCCCTTGGTCCATAGATTAGGAAAGCGGGATTTGCTTGGTAGCTATTGTAGTACCACTCATGTGAGTTTTGGTATCCCCTTCTTCATTTTTTCTTGGACTTATAGTTGATTAGTATAGTGTATACTCATACATGCACAACACAAAAAATGAACAATTATTCTATTTTCATCATATGATGATTATTTTCCTTTCCTGGATCATCATTTAATCTGCTGACGTTATTCGAAGGAGTAACTTCAATCACATAAGAATAGTTACTTGTACCAACACCGAATAATTGATTGCTTTTTTTTATTTATTAACTTACATGGTTGGTTTATGTGATAATTAAATATTTCAATTTTACTTTGACTTTATAAAAATATGTATGTGATCTTAAACTAATATTTTTTACTTTGACACTATTAATTCCAGAGTTAAAACAGATGTATGGTTTTATATGTTTTTTTAAATATTCATTTATTTTACTTCTTTGTTCTGTTCTTTCAACCTAGATCTCCAGATTATGATGACATTCACAAACTAACAATTTTAAAAAAAGACGGCTCTGTAACTAAAAACGTATATGCAATATATATGTTTGAGTTATTTACACGATTGGTCCCTGTGCTTTGCTCATATTGTAATATTGGTCCTAACTTTTGAGAAATTACAGGTTTGGTCCTAACTGTTCACCCAAACGTAACAGTATTGGTCCCTAAGTTGGACGGCCGTCTCTTTTGGCTGTCAAGTCCCGTCACGTGCGTTCCACGCGAGCGTAAAATGGTCATTTCGTAATACTTGGTATATATAAGTACATGTGACAATCGTTTCCCTCATTCTCTCTCAACGAACTCAATCAATCGTCATACGCTGTCATCAATGGTGATCTGCTACTGTGGAAGACTTGCAATCGTGCACAATCATGGACCGATTAAAACCCCAGCCGTCGGTTTTACGCATGCCCTGTGCAAGTATTACTTTACATATAGCACAATGTCAGTCGATTAAGATTGTTACGTTTTCTTGTTTTTTATGAACCAGCAATCCAAGATGGACCTTGCAGGTGCTTCTTAGGGTGGGTTGATCCCCCGTGTGCCCTCGTGTATTGGATATTATCCCTGGTCTCCTAAGGTCCAAGAACAAGCTTGATGATGAGATTGCTGAACTGAGACTAGTTAGGAAGAAGGATTCAATCATTTTTGCGTTGGTGTTGGGGGATAGCTTTTGTGGTTTGGCTTGCGATTGGTTGATCAATGTTATGGTTTTATTGTGTTTTGAATGATGTTTTGGGTTGTGATTGGTTGATGAATGGTGTTTGTATAGTTTTGGTTTGATGGTAGAATGTTGCTAGGGTTGAATGAACAACTGTAATGTAATGGGTTTTGAAGCTAGTAATGGAACTATTAACTTTATGCTTGTTGTGTCTTTATGCATTGTTCAAGTTTGATGTAAATCTGTGTTTTTGACCCATGTGTAGTGAATTAGAAGTAATTGCATGCAATGGCAATAACAATTTAAACAAATAAAGGTTTTGACCATGTGTAGTGAATTTGAAAGTAATTGCACACAATGGCAATAACAATTTAAACAAACAAAGGTTGGAGGACATTATGACCATTTGCAAATATAGATGAAGCATACAGTTGACTCAATTACTGGTTTTGACCCAATCGCAAAATCAACCTATTTTGTCCCTATTACAAAATCAACCTGTATTGACTCAATTCAATCACCAATTTATACATAAGTAAGTCAATAAGAAAACCATACAAAGATGTCCATTACATAACAACGACCCAGATGTCAAATACGCAACCAACATAACATAATAATTGTCTAGAAAAAGCTAAACACAAGTGAATATTGTCATATTACAAACATTACATAAAAAACCATCCTCCATAAAACATTCATGAAATTCAAGTACTCGGTACACCTTGCCCTTTGCAGCTCCTAGAATTATGCCCTTTGCTGTTGCATTTGGCACATGTGAGAGTCTTCCACCTCATTGTCAACTTTCCACCTGGCTCAAGCTCATCTTCAAGCTCAACCTTGTCCCTTCTTTGTTTCTTCTTTGGCCTTCCAATAGCGATGTGATGTAATGGTGGGGTTAATGTAATGGGACATTGTGACTTTGGCCACAAGTTAGCACCACTCACTTGGCCTATATGGTTGGAATAAACCTTCTTCCATGTTTCCAACCAATAACAAGCATTACCCATGACTCTAGTGGCCCAACCTGTGAAAATATGATAGTTGGTAGTTATAGTACACCAATAAACAAGCATATTAGAAATTACGTCTTACCTATTAACAGCCATATTCCAATTCACTATAACAGCATGCTTGCATGGGATCCCCACCAACTCCCACCTCCTACAACTACATAATTTAGCAACAACATCCACCACTACCTATTCCTTTCCTGGTCCACTAACCTGTAACTTATCACCCCCACTCCATATTACAATGCACTTTGTGCCTCAGTTTTTATAACATCAAGAATTTTTGTTACACTGGGAATTAGTGGTCCATCACACTTACCAATAACCTTTATGACATTCACTATCCTCTTCATCAAGTACTCTCGTATGTACTCCAAGGCTGAAATGATTTGTTTGTCTTTACCCTCGACTGTTTTGGCATTTAGGACCTCGCACATATTGTTTAACAAAACATTAGAACATGCTCTTCCTATATAATTTTAGAACTGTTAGTTTAGGTGTTCAATCAAACAAACAATATTCTTAAAATTCATTATCTTAAGCATTATATATTACTTGAAACGTGAGACTTAGCCCAGTGTTGGGGGGTATACTAGTCAACCATTTATAACACTCTATGTTATACCTCTTTAATTGATCCAACTGAACTTGAAATTCTGAAACTGTAACACAAATGCAACCTAAATGTCAATTTCCTACTAACTTAGACATATACAATTTGTGACATAATTACTGTAGTAGCTGTTGTATATCTCCACAAGCAATCTTTGTATGCTTTACCTCTCCATTGTTGTTTCATGTTTTGGTGAATATGCCTTAGATAGAAGCTATGCTCTACAGCTGGAAAGACAATTGAAATGGGGAATTACCCCCTGTAATTATGAGGTTATACATGGTTAAAAGTATCCAAATTCAATAGTAGTTAGAATATTGGTTCATAGTAGTAATTAGAACATGGAATTATCACCTTTTGTCTGTCAGAAATAAAAGTGAAGTTTGAATTTTATGGAAGGTGAAGATCATCTTGGATACACTCTAAGAACCACATCCATGAACTCTTATTCTTAGCCTCAACAAAAGCATATGCCAAGGGATAAATTCCATTATTGGGATTCAAACCAACTACAGTTAACACTTGACCCAGGTATGGTCCTTTTATAACTGCTCCATCTAACCCCAACAAATCTCTACCACATGCTTTAAAGCCCTCCTTTAATGCACCAAAATAGATATAAATTCTCTTGAAAACTGCATCTGGGTTACCTTCACTTTCAACCATGATCTTCATTGTAGTTCCTAGATTTATTGCATGAAGTTCCATAATATAGTCCCTGAGCCATGCATATTGTTCAACGTAGTCTCCCTAGACTAGTTTTGAGGGTTGAACCTTATCCCTAAAAGATTTCATTCTTGATACACCTAGTTCATACCTCCTAGCTACCTCATATCTACTTCCACCTCATTCAAATCATTATCTTTATCAACTAGGTAGTCACTATCTTCTGTATCACTACTGTCATTCCTAAATTCTTATGAAAGTCAAAGTCATCAACCCATAACCATACAAAAATGACCCCTTATTCACATCTAACCCTTGGTTCAAATTTGCACCCTGGTTCACATCTAACCCTACATCACAGCAACCTTATTAGTTTGACCAACCTTATTCAAATTCAACCTCTCAGTAACATTTACACCCTTATTAACATTAATATCTTCATTGATACATTCATTCAAATCAACTCCCTCATTAAGTTGATTCACAACTATACCCTGCCTCACACTTCAACTTCATTTACACCCACATTCACATCAACACCCTCATTGGTATGTACATCTACACTCTTAGTTTCATTCAAACTAGAACTCTAACCTTTCCAGTCTAGAAGGAGTTTCTTAGGAACGAATTTTTTCCTCTTGCCAAGGTCATTAGCATAACTATTCATTTCATCTAAGTCCTCAACAACAACAATAGATGACTTTGTTAATTGTGTGCATTTGTCAACACTTGACCGTTCTACCTCAATAAAAATATCAATCAGCTTAGTGTCTGTAACATACTTCCCATTTCCCTAACATCAGAGATCATTACCTATAGATACTAACCCAAAGTCCAAACCTTGAGGTTCTAAGGGCTGAATTTCATCCAAAAATTCATTCTTGGGGCTCAAGAAATGTCTCCTCAAAACCCTAATGATTGGGGTTTAAATAGGATTTAAAATTTGAAATATCCTCCAAATATCACGTTAGACTGTAACCTACGGCCTACCTTCAACCAGACGGCAAACCTTCTGTCTTACGGGGTTCACAGACGGACTCAGCACAGGCCGTAAGTTACGGCCTCAAGCCGTAGCTTACGGCCTCTTTGATTTGTTTCACAATTTTCTTCGTTTTTAGCACCTTTCAAGCCATAGTCTTGCTATCCTTTGTATCCTTCTCAAATAATGTCCGTTAAACTTCATTTAACCTACATTTCAAACACGTAATAAAGTGATTGTATTGGATATCAAATTAGATTAAAAACATTGTTTTAGACATCTAAAACTCACACCAAACACCAACACATCACATTCCCTAACTTAACCTTTTTTGTCCTGAAAAATTTATGCAATGAATCATAATTGATAAGATAATATTACACATTTTTATTTCAAATAGGATTTTACTAACAAGTAATTGTGATTGCCAATATATCGATCCACTTTAAACTCATACCAAAGTTTCAATATTTACTTTCAAGTTTGTGTCTTTTAGTTGATTGAGTCTTATTAATTAAACATTTTCCACATATTCCTTTTAGAGATGACCTTACTTAGCCTTACGAAATAAGGGTACCTAAGACCGATATATAACTTCTTTTTGATCTTTAATCGGTTGTCGAGACTCGATCAAAAACAAGTTAATATATCGGTTTTTATATACATTTGTTGCGTAAGGGTAAGTAAGGTTTTCTCCACTGGTAATATGTGGAAAGCGTTTTAATTAATACGACTCGATTAACTAAAAGACACAAACTTTGAAAGTAAATATTGAAACTTTGGATGAATTACTAACACAAGTGTAAAAAACAATGACCTTGGAATGAATTTAATAATTAATAAGAAAACAATCACTTCCGGGTTCAAGTTCTACAAGATCAACGGTTATTAAGTATAAATTAGGGACATAAACACAAACAAGATCTTTGCTTTTGATTAAAGTGATAACCAAGAAACATCTTTTAAGATTCGTTCGAAGTTACCAATTCACTTATATCAAATATCTACTTTTATCAATGAGCTAACGATGCTAGGACACCGAAAACTGAATGTAAAGCAATAACTTGTTTATAAAACAAATTGTTTAATTCAATCAAAACCTCAATTAATTTAATCACAAAAGTGTTCAACATAAAACCCGAACATGACTACCATCTCACTTGGCAAGAAATATCCACCCGAAAGCACCGCGAATGATTTAGCCACTCATCGTCTTCATTATATCTCAATCTTGATTTGATGATGAATGTGAATGATTTGGAATGATTATAGGAGGTTCTAAGAGCTGAATTTATCCAAAAATTCATTCTGGGGATCAAGGAATGTATCCTCAAAAACCTAGTGATTGGGGTTTAAATAGGATTTAAAATTTGAAATAATCCTCCAATATCGTGTTAGACCGTAACTTACGGCCTACCTTCAATCAGACGGCCAAACCTTCTATCTTACAGGGTTCACAGAAGGACTCAGCACAGGACCGTAAGTTACGGCCTCAGGCGTAGCTTACGGCCTCCCTGATTTTTTTCACAATTTTCTTCGTTTTCAGCACCTTTCAAGCCATAGTCTTGCTATCCTTTGTATCCTTCTCAAATAATGTCCGTTAAGCTTCATTAACCTATATTTCAAACAGTAATAAAGTGATTGTATTGGATATCAATATTAGATTAAAAGATTGTTTTAGACATATAAAAACTCACACCAAACACCAATACATCACATTCCCCAACTTAACCTTTTTTGTCCCGAAAAAGATATGCATGAAATCATAATTGATAAGCTAATATTACATTTTTATTTCAAATAGGATTGTACTAATAAAGTAATTATGATTGCCAATATATCGATCCACTTTAAACTCTTACCCGTTAAATCCCAACAAAATGTATTGTGCTTAGTAATATACAAAGTTACCATCATGGTTTAACCACCCCACAACCTGAATGTACATAGCAAAACCTACCCAACCTCATGGTTTCTTGAGGATTCACTAACCCACACGTAAGAACCATATACCATAATTATGACATAATAACTATTAAGCTTTTTTTCATTTTCCTTCGGCGTGATATGAAGGACTTTTTTCCCTTATTTCTCATATATATCTCATCTTCTTTTTCTCTTTCTTTTTATTTTTATTTTTCTGCTTTGCATGCATATATATCAACTAATCCTTTTTATTTAGATAGGTGTCAAAAACAATAGAAACATGGTGGTGAGAAAGAAATACTAGTTACACATATCACTCGCAACCCGTTTTTGCTGGGACTCAGTTTTTTAAAACTATGCATATCAGGATGGGATACTAAACACATATATTTCTTAAGTTATTGCACGTAATATTGGTGTTCTTATGTTTAGGTCGAGCCTATCAACATATCACAGATTAACTTTATTATCCTCTCTTAGAGATATAATTCATGTAGAAGCATCAAACCTATCAATTTTATATCATTTTTCATATATACAAAAATCTTTTTCAAGGATTTATCATTTTTTTAAAGGTTGTTAGCACAAATGATCTAAAATAACATGTAAAACAAAATTAATTAATTTTAAAGAATTCATAAAAGGGAATGAGTTCACCTAATCGAGTTGTTGTGGTAAGATTTTTGTGATGGTAGTGATTCTCAAAATCTTATCTCACTAACCTGCAAAATCTTATAATAATCGTGTAGAAGTAAACTTCTCACGTCATGATTAACACATAAAATTTTAAATAAAATTTAGCACCATTTCATTTAAGACCTAAACTACAATTTCGAAGCAAAGATATACCCCTTCCCCAACTTAAAACATTGCATTGTCTCCAATGTAACATTTAAGTTAGAATTATATAAAAAATTAATTTTAAAAAAATAAAGAAGAAACTAGGAAAAAAAAATCTTAAAAAAAAAAAATCCTAAACTCACTTTTGTAGGAATCATGGTTGCATTTAGCATATGCAACAAGCCTTTAAACCCCTCGGTAGACCCGAGTGGATGAATTTTAGTCTCTGAGTGTTTTTAGCGAACACACCCACAAAGTTTACGGGTTACCTCCCAGTTAGCGCTAAGTTTAGGTCTTCAGCTAGACCGTACCTGTCACCACTAAGGTGGTCGAAGTGCATATTTGCCTATCATGTTCCTAATAAATGCTCAATAATTGACATGCCAGTTCTATAATTGCTTTCCAATGATAGGCATTTAAATTAAGAAATTGTTTCACATCCATTTTATAATAAATTCTTTGATATCTTGCATTCCCACCTTTCTAATCTTTGACCTCACACCTTCTTCCCCAACTATTTTGTTTGGTATAATCGATAGGTGAAGTTGGTGACGATAAACTTGGATTATATCACTCCCTAACTCTTTAAAAGGTTTCTTGTCTTCAATGAGATGCATATTCATTTTCTTGCTCTTGAAGATCTATCGACTCTTCTTTCATCATCATCATAACTATCAACCATCACTCGTTCTACACATGGCTCTTCAACAAACGAGGGAATTGTGTGGTATTAATCTCTAAGGCCTCATCCTCAACTTTTAAAGATGGTGAGATGGAGTCTTCTAATTCTATTTTCAGTAATAACGTGCCACGCTTGATAGTTAAGTAGTAAAGTCGTTGTTGATCTGAAAGATGATGTTGTGATAACAACTTATTGATCTCAGGCAGTATCAACTCCAATTGAGCTATACTTTCCTCCTCCTCAGATTGAAAATCATTTTGGAATGGCATAACATTCTTGACAACATGTCTTGTTTAAGAAGTGACATTGATTCTGATCCTGATATGTCACCTGAGAGTATTCTTGATGATAGTCGTTATAATTCTCCTGATAACTTAAGCTTTGTGCCATATTTGGTTCATAAATGTTGCAATCCAAATCTTATCCAAAGTTATAGTTCTTCTCTGACTGATAATATTTTTTGTAGTATGGTAAAGATGCCTCGTAATACAGATAAGATGATGGTACATCATCATAATAGACATCCAATAAATATAATTTTCTTCTCGCATCTTCACACTTTTGCAAGTACTCAGGGCAATGATCTCGCGTATGAACTGGACTTCTGCAACATGTACATGAATAATAAACTCTATTCATGGTGAGGTTTAAGTACTTGGGAGTAACCTGCAAGACATAAAATACCTAGCGTAGCACCACACAAAACAAAAGAAAAGAAAGGTAAACTAAAAAAATTAAAAAAATTAAAAATTAAAAATAACACTTTGGGCACTAATTCCCCGAAAACGGCACCATTTTGATCCGGTTGTCGAGACTCAACTAAAAACAAGTTAATATATCGGTCTTAGCTACCTTTATTGCGTAGGGTAAGTGTAAGGCCCCGTTTCCGTAAATCCCACAGTTGGTCAATCATCGCACCAAAAACATTTGAAAGATACATCACTATCGCAGCAGAATTTAAAAACTTCTCATTTATAAGTTAAAAATATTTCATTACATCATTCATGTAAATTTCAAATACAACATCATATCAAAATGTGAATGCCAGCCTCAAAACGCTCCCAGTAGCTTATGCATCCATGCCTGCATGTCACACCCGAACCTTAACGGCGGAAACGTTGAGATGTGAGGGTTAAGATTGTTCATGCCACACAACACTACTTCAAAGTGTAAATATTATTAAATACCCAATTCATGTCATACAATTCATAACATAAGTCTCAAATCAACAAACATAACATAAGTTAAATTTGAACATCGAATTTCAAGTAAGTTCTTTATTTTTCTCTAGGTCCAATCCTAGATGATTTCATATCTTCAAGATCAACAACTAAGCTTGAGCATTCCTAAAACATGTTAGAAATACGGTCAACATATAATGTTGGTGAGTTCTCATAGATGGTACATACATATATAAAATCTTTTAAAAGAGGCAATTCAAGTCATAAGTTAAAGAAAAAGGCATAATATATGGATAGCATAATGATACAATCAAACCTTGACAAAGATATGGCCACAACGAAAAATATACGATTAGCTAAGTGTACTTGGTTCCCTGATGATCAAGAATACGTCATCAGGAGCCGGCAATAACCTCGGCTTTAGCACCAAGTAGGCTTGTCAATCCCATAGATCTATGACGTCGTTAGGCTAGCAATAGTTAATGATTGTTTTTACAAGAGTCTATCACATAATATTGCACAAGTCCCAAATAACCATACAAAATGTAAAATGAATTGCACGTGCATTACAAGTGTTTGAATGTTTTACAAGTGTGTTTATGATAAGAGTAACATGTTTCACCCAAAACATGTGAATTAAAGTAAAACAGGGTATGGAAAAAAACCTGGATGATAGTGATGAAAAAATGGAGACTTGAACTAAACACCGAAGGTTTGTTAAGATTCAACCTAGAGAACGACGTTTAAAGTTAACTTATAATTGTTATATTTTTAAAGACTACTCTGGAATCTACGGTTTATTTTGGAATTTGGGGTTTTTAGATATCAAAGTGATAGTACAACGATTTTATTGAAATACTTATAAATCGTATAACCAATAGTGATAATAAATAATTGTTTTAGAATAATTAAATAAACAAATAGAAATTTTATAATAATTTCGTAATGAGAATTTAAAATTTTATAATTAAAGAAATCATTGGATTTACTATTTGATATAGTAACTAGTAATTGTAGCTTATACTAGCTATTAATAATTAAATTTATATTAAAATGAATTGTTAAATAGAATAGGTGAAACATTTGCTTTGTATATTCTTTTATATGTGTCATAAGAGTAAAATTTATAAATAATTAATTTACTAATGAACTCAATTGGTGGAAAAAAATGATTAATTAATTAATGGTTTATAAAATACTAATTCAAAGGTTATAAATCATTTTTATACAATCTAACACTTGTTAATATATTTTATAATAATTTCATAACTTTTAAATAAAATAAAAAATAAAGGATTATTAATTATAATTTCTAAAAATTTAAAAATTACTAAATAAATCCTGATTACTATTGGTTATAAAAATGATTTTTATATGATTTTAATAATATTTCAGAATTTTCCAAATTTAACTAATTTAAAAAAAACCAGATTTAAAAATATTGCTAGGGCTCGGGTTCGAACACGTGCCCTCTGCTTCTCCTCTTACGCTTTAACCAGCAGCTAGGGCGCCTGCGCCTGTCCTGAACTGGTTCTTAATTCTTTTAAACACTCTGCACCGAAATCCCCAAATTCCCTCAAGAACCCTAGTTTGAATTTGTTCAAATCAAACATAATCGGATGTTGTAATCAAATTAAACACGGGGTTTTGTTCCTCACATCAAACCAAGTGTAAAGACCTATTGAATTACCTGATTGATGTAGTGTTGACAATTACGGATTCAAACAAAGCTCGCAACTGGGTCTTGATTCAATGCTATGCGTGTGTGTGTGTTTTGGTAAATTAAGCGTGCAAAGAGTGTAAGAAGGTTGAACGGGACCTTTCCCCTGTTTAAATCACTTCAATTTGATCGGTTTCAACACTATCGACTTCGAGTATGTTCACGAGGGTTACAAGTCGATTTGATGTGTAATTTGCCATTTCAGAGAAAATTAATCATGCTCATATTTCGAAATGATTAGAGGAACGTTTATACATGTTTAATTGCTTAATAGTATCATTTAATGTAGGAACGGATTTGGTTTATGATGAGGTTGGTTTCTGTTCAAGATCATTATACCCGCATTTAAAATCAAATTAACACCCACCTTCGTATTGGAAACGATTCACGAAGATTAAAAGCGATTTGAGGTTTTAAAAGGGGGTTTTAAGAAGGTTTGGTGGTTGCCGGAGCCGCGCCGGAGTTTGGCCGGCCGGCCACCGGAAAATCGGAGGAATAAAATGTGGGGGGGGGGGGGTTGAGTTTAAAGTTACACCTTTGGTCCCTGTAGTTTTAAAAATTATTTATGCCAAACATGTTATTAAATTTCAAAATTTGCCTTTTTAACAAATACATTTTAATAAATAAATATTTATTAATATATAATGTATAATTTTTTAAATTTAAGAATATTTGTAAGTTTACAACTACCACTTTATTAATTTATTTTTTTAATGATTATTAAGTTGTAGATTTCAAAACTAAAATTATAAATTAAGGCTATTCGAAGTGCACAAAGATGAACCTTCATATTTTTATTAATAACATAAATAGCACATACAAGAGATAACAAGAGTAACATGTAGTTAATAAATATACGAAAGGTCACACTGCACCTCCTCAGCATCAACACAAAAACCTGCCAAATATTATGCATACAAAAGTTAGCGACGCTAAGTGAGTTCTAGTTTTATAAATAAAAACTTTACGTTTGTTAAAACTAACCTTTACGTTCTATCATGATCAAACATCACGTATACATTGATTTTATTATCTTCATCATCGTTATAATTATTATTCATTAATCTCTACCATCATCCAGATCCTGTCTCATGCAATACCCCCGACTCGTGCTCGAAAGCTGATATTGTCCCGGGGCTGTAAACAAACCCCGACTCGTGCCCGAAGGTTGACACAGTACCGGGGTACGCGACAAGGATCCCATCTCGTATGCAACACCCCCAACTCGTGCTCGAAAGCTGATACTGTGTCGGGGCCTGTAAACAAACCCTGACTCGTGCCCGAAGGCTGACATAGTACC
>JACCIY010000523.1:0-61083 GCA_025506505.1 Flaveria sonorensis | reverse complement strand
GGGGGGTCAAATAATCAGGTTCAACCAGGTAAAGGTCAAAGTTATGATCTAGGGGGTAGCCTAGAGAGAATAGAGGCTATGATGAGCCAATCAGTTGGTTAGGGACCCAAACCACCCAAAAGACACTTAGTGAACATGACCTTATGCTTAAGAACCATCAAGCCTCTTTCCAAAGACCGACCTCCAAAGGGTCGTAGGAGATATGTCTAGGAAGCTAGAAGAGAGACTACCTGGTCATTTTGCGGGTAACACCCAAACGAACCTAATGCTCATGCTAAAACCATTACCACTCGTAGTGGCCAAAACTGTAGGGAACCCTAGAGTAGAGGAGAGGGTAGTGAGGAAGATGAGGAGATCGTAGATGAAGAGATCGAGATGGAGGCTCCCGGAAAAGTGCAACCGAGGCTAAGCCCAGCAAGTACCGCACAGCCGCGGTGAGTCTCAAGTTGAGAAAACACTAGTAGATGTTAGGCCTTCACCTCTAGTTGACATTCGCGTGTCCCATTTCCTACCCGTCTTAGGAACCAAAAATACTCAAGGGAATACGGGAAATTTTTAGATACCTTCAAGCATTGAATATTAATCTTCCCTTATTGAGGCACTCTAGTCCATGCCTAAGTATGCGAAATTTTTAAGGACCTTCTTAGGAACAAAGAAAAGTTAGGGGAGTTGTCTAATATCCCGTTGAATGGAGAGTGTTCGGCCGTTGTTTTAAATAAGCTTCCCGAGAAGCATACCGATCCCGGTATTTTCACTATTCCTTGTCTATTCGGTAGTAATACCAACACTAGAGCCTTAGCCGACTTAGGTGCTAGCATCAATTTGATGCCCTTTTCTCTTTATGAGAAGTTAGACCTAGGAGAGCTTTCACCTACCCAAATGACATTGTCCTTAGCCGATCGGTCCATTAAATACCTAGAGGCATAGTTGAGAATTGTTAGTTAAGGTAGACAAGTTTGTGTTTCCCACCGATTTCACCATTCTATGGAAGCGGATGAGAAAGTTCCCATTATCCTTGGTCATCCATTCTTACGGACCGCCAAGGCACTTATAGATGTTCATGATGGTAAGATCACCCTTAGGATCGGTAAGGAGAGAGTCACCTTTGAGATAGATCATTCCATGAACCACCCAAGTGGTTCCGATGACTATAGTGGTCGTGTCGTTTCCGTCTACTTCTTGAATTCACATCTCTTGTATCGATCATTGTTTAGAGTATATTAGTGGTGCGGACACTAGTGGTAGGAGAGAAGGTAGAAGAGGAGGTTGAAGTTGTCAGAGGAAGTTGAAGTTGAGGGAATTCCTTTAATTCCGAAGTCTTAGCCGTTAGTGAGGGCACCACCCAACCCTACCTTTAGAGCTTAAGGTACTTCCATCGCATTTAGAGTATGCTTTCTTAGGGGAGGGTTCCGAGCTACCGTCATTAACTCATCAAATTTGGGAGGAGGATGAGAAGTTGAGATTGTTGGAGGTGTTGAGGGCAACAAAGAGGCCATTGCATGGAGGTTGTCCGACATCAAGGGCATAAGCCCTTCTTATACACCTACCGGATACTCATGGAGGATATTATAAAACGGTGGTACAACATACAAAGGCGGCTCAACCCCAACATGCAAGATGTTGTGAAGAAGGAGGTTCTTAAACTCCTAGATGTCGGGATGATTATCCCATCTATGATTCCCCTTGGGGGTAAGTCCTACTCAGTTGTCCCAAGAAGGGAGGATGACCGTTGTCATGAATTCAAAGAACGAGTTATCCTTCACGTATGGTCACGGGTTGGCGCGCGTGCATCTACTACCGAAAAGTTGAATGATGTCAGTCGAAAAGACCACTTTCCATTGCCCTTCATTGATCAAATGTTGGAGCGTCTCGCACGTCAACATTTCTATTGTTTCTCGACGGTTTTTCGGGTACTTCCAGATCCCCATAGCACCGAAGGATCAGGATAAGACCACTTTTACATGCCCCTATGGCACCTATGCGTACAGACGCATGACATTTGGGCTATGTAACGCTCCAGCTACCTTTCAGCGGTGCATGGTTGCCATATTTCAGGATATGATAGAGAGTTCCATGGAGGTTTTCTTGGATGATTTTTCGGTATATGGCAACTCATTTGATGAGTGTTTGAAGAATCTCGACAAGATGTTGAAGCGGTGTGTCGAGCAAAAACTTATGTTGAATTGGGAGAAGTGTCACTTCATGGTGACAGAAGGCATTGTGTTAGGACATAAGATCTCTAGAGAGGGTATTGAGGTAGATCGTGTGAAAATTTATACCATTAGTAGGTTACCTCCACCACGAGTGTGAAGTCGATCCGGAGTTTTCTAGGGCATGCGGGTTTCTATAGACCCTTATTAGGGATTTCTCAAAAATTACTCGCCCCATGACCAGTTTCTAGAGAAAGATGTTCCATTCATCTTTGACGAGGAATGTCTTAAAGCCTTCAACTTTTTTTAAGGAACAACTTGTGAGTGCACCTATTCTTATCCCGCCCGAGTGGAGCTTGCCGTTTGAGCTCATGTGCGATGCGAGTGACTATGCCGTTGGAGTGGTACTAGGACTAAGAAAGGACAAGCACTTCCACCCTATATACTACACGAGCAAAACGCTAAATGTTGCTCAAGAGAACTAAACCACCACGGAGAAAGAACTCTTAGCCGTAGTATTTTCTTTCGATAAATTCCGCTCATACCTTGTTCTATCCAAGACCATAGTTTTCACCGATCATTCCGCGTTGCGTTTTCTTTTTCAAAAGAAAGACTCCAAACCCCGACTTATTCGGTGGATTCTACTACTTAGCGAGTTTGATATTGAGATTAGAGACAAGAGAGGGGTTGAAAACATCGCGGCTAATCATCTATCGCGTCTAGAGGACCCCAAGAGAGAAGAGATTCATGAGGAGGAGATTGGAGATACGTTCCATCACGAATCTATTAAGTTCGTAGAAGCCGAAAAAGAGGGATTGCCTTGGTTTTGTGACTTATCAAAACTATCTTTCTAGTGGCAATATTGTGAGGGGGATGACCACACAACAACGTAGGAATCCTTAGGAAGGAGAAAGTATGTGTGGGATGATCTGTTTCTCTTTAGGATAGGGGGAGATAGGGTTTTAAGACGTTGTGGTGAGAGAGGAAGGTGGAACATCATCAAACATGTGCATGAGGGCCTTACTGGAGGACATCATGGTGCATATGCCACCGCTCAAAAAGTGTTCGATTGCAGTTTTATTGGCCTAGCATACTTCGAGATGCCGTTGAGTTCGTGAAGACATGTGATGCGTGTCAACGAACCAGAAATATTTCTGCCAAAGATGAGATGCCTCAAAATCCTATCCAAGTGTTGGAGGTTTTTGACGTTTGGGGCATCGATTTCATGGGACCCTTTCCTAACTCCAAAGGAAACCTTTACATACTCGTGGCGATTAACTACGTGTCCAAGTGGATAGAGGCTCAAGCTCTTCCCACAAATGAAGCCCGATAGTGTTGAAATTCCTTAAGAAACTCTTCTCCAGATTCGGTACACCAAAAGCCTAATTAGTGACCGTGGTACTCACTTTGCAATGCATTAATGGAAAAATTGCTTGCACGCTACGGAGTCACTCATCGTTGTCTACCGCATATCATCCACAGACGAGTGGTCAAGTGGAGAATGCAAATCGCGGTATCAAACGAATCTTAGAGAAATAGCGGTAAGAATAGGAGGATTGGTCCGACAAGCTAGACGATGCATTGTGGGCGTTTGAACCGCCTACAAGACACCTTTAGGAACCACACATTTATGATCGTCTACAGAAAAGCTTGTCACCTTCCCGTTTAGAGTTAGAGCATAGAGCACTTTGGCATTGAAAACCGTTAATCTCGACATGACCGAAGCTGTAGGAAGCGGTTCTTTCAAATCCATGAGCTAGAGGAGCTTAGGGATGCGGGCTTATGCTCGATCTGGGAATCGAAAACAAAGTTCTCAACATTTCACACCTGAGTTTCTATGGAGAGCATCAACTGGTAGATCTGCATTGTCAACCCAAGTAATACAGACAAGCCAGCAAGATTGGCAGAAAGAATCCAAGACAGCGTGCTAGGAATTTAAATTGAGATCAAAATTATATAGATAGAGGCTAGCAGGTGAGATCTTTGGTCAACTAGATGTTGAGGTAGACCCGGAGATTAGCTTCGAAGGGAAAACCTTGATGAAGGCCCAGAGGTTGAACCTGTGAACCTTGAGACAGGATTTCCCTCTGCACCATTACCGTCAGTGAAACACCAGCTGGTGATGGTGTTTCACAACCTCTCTCTAGCCAGGACTTGACAGCTGAACCAAGCAATGAAGGCCATAGCTCTCTCCAGCCTGAGTCATCAAAGCCTGTAGTTGACAAAGGCAAAAGGAAATGACTCTTGAGGAGATTAAGGAGGATAATAGAGAGAGGAAGAGGAAGCTGAGGGGAGAGAGTTCAAGTGGTTCCCTAAAGTTTATGGAAGCTGCAATCAGGGTTTCCCCCAGGCTAAACACTCAGGAAGATGAGTTAAGGGCAGCCAGGCTAAACTACCTGGGAACTAGAAACTATAATGTGATGAACTCATCTCTCTCCCCTTAGATGCGCTGAATGAAATGGCTGACACAGAGCTATCAAAGGATAGGAAGGAAGCAGAGGATGTAGCACTGCTCCTCAAGCACAAAGAAGAAATAAGGCTGAAAGGACTCTACGAGAACATTCCTGTCCTCTCCCCAGTTCAAGAAAGTCCTGAGCCAGAGTCTGTGGCCATTGAACAACCTCAGGTAGCAACTGAAGAAGAAAGACTAAAGATGATCAACTACTGTGTGCCACAGGTCTCTATCAGGCAGATGCACTTCTTCCCTTACCATCGGAGTACATATTGTTTGAATACAATAATCAGATGGAAGAAAAAGCTAAAAGAGAAAAACAAGCTGAAAACAAAAGATTAAGGGAAGAAGCTGTAAAGTTAAGGGCAATCATCCACAACATCCAAAAGAAGTCTATTGACAGATAAAGGATGATGAGCTTCTTGAAGCTTTATGGATTCACTGGAAGGAGGCTTGGCCCTATGTCTCTATCCATAATGGATGAGCATATCAGGGTAATCAAGTAGAAGATAAAGAAGGGAGAGCTAGTGGACTTGCATTCTCCACCAAGTCTAGCTCAACCAAAAGTTAAGGTGAAGGTTGAACCCACTGAGACAACACAACCTGAACCTGGAGCTGCATCTCAGCCAACTTCATTTTCTGATCCACAGTAGGGTCCTCCTCTCTCTCCTTTTAAACCTGTGAGAGAGGAGATCCCAACTGAGGGGGACTCAACTGAACAACCTAGTACTCAAGACCAGTCCACTCAGTTAAAATCATCTGGGAGAAGAAAAAGGATGGCCAGAAGATCAACCTCAAAGAAAAAAAGAAGAAAGGCATCCACTCCCAACCGTAGGATGAGTCAGAGCATCTTGAGGGAGTGCATGAAGAGGTCTCTCAACAAACTCCAATCATAGTAGAGCCTCTTGCTGTTGGAAGACAAATTATGTCATGGTCTTATGATGAAGATCAAGACAGATAGTATGTCATAAGAGATTAGGATGGCATACATGTCTATTCCACAGAAGACATGCTCAATCTTCCACTGCATGATCTCTTTGACATGAGAAGGTTCTATGTTAGTTTGAAGGATCCAGATCTAATGATGAAGAAAGGTATGCTGAAGATCCTAACGTGGACTATCAAAATCTGAAGAACTTCTCTCTTTTGGTAGCAGCCTAGGGGGAGTTTGTAAGATCATCTGAAGATTATAAGGCTGATGCAACCAAGAAGCCAGAACAACCAAGTCTTCCATGCATGCACTAAGGAACAAAGATGAACTAGCTTCTGAAGTCTTACACTCTCAAATGTGTCTAAGTGTAAGATCTTCTGAAGCCAACAGTTCAGAAGGAGTTACTTCGGAAGTTTCACACTCAAACAGAAAAAATATATTCTAAGTGTGAAATCTTCCGAAGCCAAAGACCATCATCTTCTGAAGCCAAAGATGAAATCTTCCGAAGCTTCAGAGATAAAGTCTTTCGAAGCTATGAAGACTGATTTCTTCAGAGGACAGAGAAAATATGCTTTCTCTGAATCAACTTTTGATAAAGCTGACACACTTTCCGCTGCCTACTCTGGTGGTTTACCTACTTTACACAAGTTGGTGAAACTTCCATGCTTTATCAAAAAGTAGGAATGGTCTTTGCCTGTAACTTACCTTACTTGTTCCTGTAGACTTTTTGTATTAGGAAAGTCAGTGAGCTATGGCATGTCATAGTCACTAGTCAAAAGGCAATCTGCCTTTTGACTTTAGATTGATCTTGTTGTCTACATTAGTCAAATCCCAACTATCTTTACATGTAAGTGATGGTTGTAGGTTGTAGTATAAAAGTGTCTCAGGTCCTTGTAATTTCTTAATGATTTGTAACACTTGTAAAAGAACTTGAGATCAATATACAACATCCTTGAAATCTAATCTTGTGTTTTTGTTGTTCTTAGTTCTATCTCTTTAATTAACTTGTGTTCTTAGTATAATTTGTTTAAGTTATCAGTTCCCTATTTGAATGTTAAGTGATCTAAGATCTCTCTTCAGTGTGAAACTAAGTGTTAAGTACCCTTACCCAGTCCTGCATATACATATTATGTACAACACACACATAACATCCACCCTTGCTACACCCAACATGCATTCACGAACCAACACCCATACACCAACCCAGAGTACACACATATATCTACATGTGTTTCACACCTTAACCCAAACAGAATTCCTCAGATGGAGACATACCTACTTTAGTATGCATAGGAAGTAAACATACTCACCTACATGCACCATATTAACGTATACCATCCATACTTCAACATACATGCTAAGGTACACATTCACCCACACATGCATAAAACACACACAAGAACACACACATACAACAGAAAGAAAAACATACCAGAACACACACATGCACACCATAAACACACACACACACACATCGCAGAATCACACACACACCCAAACATGAATACACACGACCATGTTTGAAGTTTATGAACAAACACACACAACAAAGCAGCAACATACGCACGCACCCAACTAAAACCACACACACACATGGCATGACACACCGCTGAAACATGCACACATCGCAAATATATACAAATATATACACGCAATACCTGGATGCATACGATCACCCAAACCTGAACATTCCTTACAAACATCCTGGTCACCACACCATACACAAACCACGAGATCGAGTAACCCGATTCATAACCAAAACTGTAACCAAAACGAATGTGATAAACACAATTGAAGGAGAACATACCACCTGGAGTTGTTTCGGCCGACGCTTGTGGTTGCCGAAAGAGTTTCGTTTACCGTAAGGGAGCTTGTCGTGAGAGAGGGAGAGGCTACCGTCAAGTAGGGGGGTTGCTAGGGTTTACGAGGGTGGGGGGGCGGTTATGAGGACGTAAGGATCAGTACAATATGTAGATCGATCTCATAATGAAAACGTGGAATATTGACATTACGGATAAGATTGAATCAATTAATGAACATGAACACAAGATGTAAGTAACTTCGAGTAGTATTGCTCTCTGATTTGATTACAAATTACAGTAAATGCAAAATCAAGAAATGAACAAAAATCCTACTAATTACATTACAAAACTCCTATTTATACAAAATTGAGAGTTTTTGCGCGATTCACTAGTTCTCGCGCGACTTGATGTTGTCGTGCGAGAACCAGTTTTTGCGTGGCAACTTAACTTCTCGCAAGGCTTGATCTTTTTATCTTAATTTGATTTCCCAAGCCTCTAGGTTCAACCCTTACAATCTCCCCCTAGGCTCAGTAAATCAATACTTTTAGAAGTCCACATCATCAACCTGATAGCTGCCTCCATAAGCGTACATCTGTTGTTCAGGGCCTTCGTGATCATCCAACCAAACTGTGCTACTATGAAATGTATAGATTCATCAGCTGTAATTGGACAAGCCTGCAACTTCATCAAATCTTCCTTTCCAAATTTAAGCAAATCCATAAGGTCGATGACATGGTATTCCTTATCTTCATACTTTATCAACGCATGGCCCTCTCCTTTTCACAACTCCACCCCTTAAGCTTTAACAAGCTATTAATTGGCATGGGAGCGTGAATAGGGATCTTCTTCGCATACCTCGGATGTCTATAAACCCTTATCTTCATAGGATTGTTAGTGATTGGATCAATCTGGGTCTTATCTTTAATGACTTTAGATTTAGCAGTTTTGAAGTCTTTGAAGTTGGTTTTACTCTGCTTCCAAATCATATTTCTGATCCAATTCGCTTTGCTATAGTTGCTAGGGTTAACAAATGGAACACGACCCATGGCATATAAATCTGATGCTCGTAGAGTATGAAAGTTGTGTTCGTCTTGGAAATACTCAATAACTCCACCCTTTCTCTTCACTATATACATCTTCTTCTCTTCATCATAAGCCCAACTGATAATAGGTTGTGAGTTCCTGTACCTTATGAAAGGTTTGGAATGCCTTAGCGTGTGAATATAAACTGGTGGAGGAGGAGCTACAATAGTTAAGTTCCCGACCTGATGCACACCACTTTCACGAGTAACATCAGCTGTCTCGTCAGTCGTTTGTTGATTGCTCGTCTCTCCTACGATCTCTCCCTCTTCAATCAAAGTGTTTGAAAACAAGTCTTTAAGACTGTTTCCAATATATCTGTATACTCCATTCCTTCTTTTATATCATCAAAATTCCTAAACTCTTCTTCTTTCTCCTCAGCAATGATCTTTTGCTGGAATGTATAGAATTCTCTTTCATAGGCCGCTTCTGTAGTAGGGTCTAATGGTGTGTACTCAACTGTATCATCATGACTTGGTCTGGAGATATTTTTAGTACCCAATGATCCAGCAGTACCTGTAGCAGCACCCATATCTCCTCTCTGATTATCATCATCATCATCATTTCCATCATCATCATCCTCATTATTATCATCATCATCATCATCATCATCATCATCATCATCATTATCATCATCATCATTATTCTCATCATCACTGGAATCATAATCAGTCAAATCTAAACCATCACCTTCATCATCTACTAGTTAGGAATAGGCATCATATGCTCAAGCTCCACAAATGCCTCTCTAGTGTAAACTACTGCTTGGTCCTTAGTAGTCATATGAATATCAGTGGTAGGTGACTTTTGACCAACTCAGCAGTCTCTGTTGTCCCTTCATGAATAACAGGATCAACAGGATGCTCTGTAGTAGTAATCGGATCTTCAGCAGGTTCAGGGCCAGCAGGTTGTTGTCCACCTCTTTCTCCAACTTCTGTGGTCTGTTATGTAAACGGAAAAGACACACAAGAAGTAAGATCTCTCAGATTCTGTTCCAAGATCTGAACATAGCTGAAAATGAATGTTTGCTGATGTTCAAGACCCTTGATCCATTCGTCCTTCTAAGACAACTACCTCTGTAACTCGTCAATCATCTGAGTCTTCTCTAACATCTCTCTCACCAAATTACGTACACGTTCATCAAGAGTGATATGTGTAGGTGAACTAGTTAAAGCAGTAGCACCCTATCTATGCTCAGGAGGAGTGTTGATGAAGTCTTCAATACAAATAGTCTCCTTATTAACCTGATCTCTTGGAGGTGTGCTCAACACGTCAGCACTAGTAGTAGGCATATCAGATGGAGTCTTTATTGGTGTAGCCTTACTGATTGTGACTAGAGTCTCAAAAACGGTAACATCTTCCTCAATTGGCTCAGTGGTCACGGGGGTCCGACGTTTTGTCAAAACGCCACGTCTCTACCCTACCACAAGGACTATCACTAGCCCTTCTAGCCATCCTCTTCCTTCTTCCTCGACTAACAACTGTCTCTTCTGGAACAAAATCTGCATCACGTTCCTCAGCAGTGCATTGGCAGGAGTTTCACGCACTCTGCGACGTTCTAGCAACACATAAGGTACGTTCCCAATCTGATCACTTTTAGTCTCACTCCCTGAACTGAACTGGGAATCTATCTCAGCATCTATATCAGTTCCCTTGGCTGTGAACTCTCAGTGACATCTTCAGGCATAGTATTAGAAGGGCCAGCTTGTTCAGCTTGTGTGGCCACTTGTTTAGTCTTTTATGCTTCTGGCTAAAAACTCTTTACAAACCTTCTTAGTTATGCAAAATTAACTCCATCCCATGTATTTCCTCTTGCCCCCATAAGATAAGTGAAAATATCCTTCTTCATCACCATGACAGCATAGGTAGATGAGTTGGATACTGCTAACTCAGGATGAGCAGCATTCACTATAAGCTGAATGAATTGTGGGTACATCACAAACTTCTTCCCAACAGTCGCTAACACATTCTTCTGCAATTCAGCAAAGATAGCCTTGGATATGCTGAAAGGGAGTTCATCAACAAGTGATATCAGTAGTGATCCGAACACTGCACTTAGACCATCAATGACAGCTTTTAGATTGCTAAGGCAATGGATAACTACATGAAATAAGTACTTCCAAAATGGTGGAAGATACTTCTTCTCAAGAGATGGATATCTATGGTCATATCCCATTCTCTTAAGGCAGTCTCTTATGACGTCATCATCTATCTTCACAAGTGAGTTGGGTTGATCTTCAAGCAATAACACATTGTTGATCACTTCAGCTATGACAACAACACTCTTCCCTTTCACAGTAGCTGAAATACAGGGCTCGCCATCCTGATTAGTCTCATTGACTGCTGTCTCCCAAAACTGATCGATAACATCAGTGAAAACAGTGGGATTAGCCGAAATGGCATAATGAATGCGAGACGTCTTCAACCCATCAATAAGTGATCTAAACAGGGCTTTGTCATCTGGTATATCTCCCAGATACGCCATAGCATTATTGTTTTTATTAAAAACCAATGGACGTACCATCTGAAACATAGAACAAAATTAATAAGAACAAAAATATTTCAAACATGAAACAAAAATTCAAATTAAAAAAAGAAATTCACACTTAGAAAAATTTTTGAAAAATAGAACTTCTCGTGCGAAAACATCAGCTTCTCACGTGAAAGCTTTATGTTTCAGTCTTTACTTTTCGCGCGACAAGATAGGTTTTCGCTTGAAATTGACTTTGACTAAAAGTCAACTTCTCGTGTGACATGGCAAATCTCATGCGAATAGTTCTGTGCAAGTTTGAAAGTTCTCACATCTGTTCATATTTAGCCTACTTTTCACTTGCGAAAAGTCTGTGAGATTTTAGAATTTCAATTGTTCAACTTTAGAGTGTTTCAACCATTAAAGCTTGATTAGTAGGTGTCGCCTAAGTCATTTTAAATGTTTAACATGTTTAATTTGTCCAATTTATCATGTATTCGTCATATGAACTTTCGGTCAAGTGTCAAACACATTCAAATCTGAACAAAATCATCAATATACCTTGTAAATCACTAATAAAACCAAATACGAAGTAGATGGACACTATAATCAAAGTTAACATGTTCTACACTTAGAATTTAGAGAGAGAAGTTTCTGAAGTTTTGTACGATAAGTGTTACTTTTCGCACAACTGTAGTATTTAAAGTACTTTGACTTTTCGCACGAGAAGTCAAAGTTCTCATACAGAAACTTTTCACATCAGCTGAACTGTTCGCATTTGTTTTGAACTTCTCGCATGCGACAAGTTAATTTCCTTTTAAATTTTCAACGTTTATCTTTTTTTTCAAATTTTTTAACAATTTAATTATTCTTTAAGCCATTTGATTTGTTTCGAAAATGATTATGTTTAACTAAGTATTTACAATTATTCTAACACCTTTAATTTTGTAAAAGATATAAAATTGAAACAAGTAGAAAAAACATATGTAAACAAATAATATTTACTGACTAATTATTTACGTAACTATTTTTTGATAAATTTTCAAGTTCAGGATCAAATTTCTTAGAAATCAATCGTTACCATCATCCAACTTTATTTATAAATGGAACTGGTTATGTTGATTATCAATATATTATGTCCAGTTTAAACTTAGACTTCAAGTTTACTTAGACACATAAGTTTTGATATTTATATGTTTTGATTAAATTATATGTCTTCAGTGTGTCCCACAATCAAAAATCCTGTAGAACCTTATCCAATTTCAAGACACTTTCGAGATTTCAAGTCACCCCAATTTGACTTAAAACTTTTATTTCTGATTAGCCTTTCAGATTGAATTTTCTAATATAATATCTATTATGAGCATAAGTAGCCTGAGAAACGTTTCTAAACACAGAATATTAACAAGTTTTAGGATTTATTAACAACCAGTCGGACTTATGTTTTTGCCCTCACAAGATGTTTAGGACTTACATGCAAAGTCGGACTTACATGCCCATTTTTTTTATTTTGCCTCCTGTTGTCAGAACATATTCTTAAAAAGAAAATTATTTATCATATAGTATGTATGTCTTTGACATATCTTTTATAATGTGCTAACTGACATCTTTTATTCCTATATGGCTTTTGGCTTCTTTTTGCTCTTGTGTTGTTTTTTTCTCTTTGTATTTTGTTTTCATTTGTATATTTTTGTATTTTGATTTTTACATATATATACCATATCTGAAAGAAACTGGATCAGAAAGTAACTGGCTTGAGTATGACCAGACTATAAACTCCCAGTCTGTTTTAGCATGGAATCAGAGTTACACAAAACCTTGATCAGTTACCCACATCAGTCATAGATAGTTACTTTTAGTGCATCACAGAACATAGTGCTTTTCATTCTTGAATGTCCAGCCTATAACATATCAAATATAATCCAATTCAGTTTCTTGTAAGCCTTAGGATGCAATGATTCAAAATCAAGAAATATACTATCATTTCCTGTAAACTCTTGAAAATTTAATTTTCTCAATTTTTGCAAATCAAAATCTTTTTGTACTTTTCTTTAAAACTATTTACTCCCCTTAACAAAAAAATCTTTTAAGTATTTTCAAATTTTCTCTCTCTAAAATTGTGATTATCTAAACAGAAAATAACAATTTTAACCAAAAAAAGAAAAATATTTTGTAAAGGGTATAAGAATAAAAGTTAACGAAAGTTAATCATGCCCAAAGATTTAACTAAAATGTCAAATCTGAAATAATCAAACACCTTATAAACAAATCAGTAATATTGTCATCTGTGGAAATTGATTCCAAATGGATAAGTTTGCGTTCAAAACAATCACGAATTAAATGCATGCGGATGTCAATGTGTTTTATCTTTGAATGCTGAATTGGATTCTTCACAATGTTTAAAACTGTAATATTATCATAAAAGATTTTAGTATGATAAATGTTTATGCCATAATCAAGGAGTTGTTGTTGACTCCAAAGGATTATAAACAACAACTTGATGCAGCCACATATTCAGCTTCTGCAGTGGATGTGGATACTGTCTGCCATTTCTTGCATTGCCATGAAATCAATCTATTGCCAAGAAATTGACAACCGCCAGGGTAGATTTCCTATCCAAGTTACATCCTACAAAATCACTATTAGTATAAGCAAATAAATTGAAATCAAAATTTTTAGGATACCAAAGGCCGAGTGTTGGTTGACCCTTAAGATACTTAAAAATCCACTTGACAGCTTTCAAGTGAGATTCCTTTGGATTACTTTGATAACATGCACACTGACAAACAAAAAACATGACGTCTGGTCTGCTTGCAGTGAGATACATCAGAGATCCAATCATTGATCGATACATGTGTTGATCAACATCTTCTCCCCGTGAGATCTGGAGTCAAAGTTGGACGACAAGACATAGGAGTAGGAGCTGTCTTGGAGTCTTGAAATTTGTATTTGTCTAGGATACTGTGAATATACTTTTTTTGATGTATCAGTATTCCCTTATCATCTTGTTTAATATGAATGCCCAAGAAAAATGTCATTTCTCCAAAAGAACTCATTTCAAATTACTTCTTCATTACTGCTTCAAATTCCTTGCACAAATCATCATTGGTAGATCCGAAGATAATATCATTGACATAAACTTGAACTAGAATAAGATCATCACCAGACTTCTGTATGAATAAAGTTTGATCATTGGCACCTCTTGTATAACCATTTACAAGCAAATGCTCAGTGAGAGTGGCATACCAAGCTTGAGGTGCTTGATGTAAATCATAAAGTGCTTTGTCTAACTTGTAAACATAGTCAGGATGATCTGGATCTTCAAAACCTAGTGGTTGACAGACATAGGTTTCTTCTTTCATTTTGCCATCCATATAGAAAGCACTAATGTGCTTCAAATTAGCCATCTTTCACAACTTGAAATCAACTTCTACAAAAATTCTTCAAACTTGAAGTTTTCACGCGAATACCCAAGTTCTCCCGCGAAATCTGACAAACTTTTCGCACAGAAAGTTTTGAAACTGAATTTTGCAAAAACCTCAAACTTCTCGCGCGAAAGGAATTTTTTGTGAAAAAACTTCTTTGAAAACTAATACTTTTCGCATGAATACCACTTTTCGCACAGAATCACCAACTTTTCGCTTGATCCATTTGAGCAATTTCGAAGATTTTCAGCTTCAAGTTTTCACCAAATTGATTAAAGTTTGATTAATTAAACGTTCAATTAGTGATTTAGGTTCAAATAAGATCCTAGTTGTCTCTAATTGATTCAATCAAGCTTGATTAAGGTCAAAAACACCTTCAAATCTTCAAATGCAGAGATCAAACACATTAGTTCACTTTCTTCAAAAATGATCAAAGTTACAACAATCAAGAAAATCTTCAAGAATAAGGTTCAAGAACACTCCAAAAGACTCATTTCAATCTTCAAATCAATCCGATATAGAGCAACAAGGCTCTGATACCAAGTGTAAGGATCAGTACAATATGTAGATCGATCTCATAATGAAAACACGAAATATTGACATTACGGATAAGATGAATCAATTGATGAACATGTAAGGCCCCGTCTCGGAACCCCACAGTTGGTCAATCACAACCTCTTTATATCAAAACATATTAAGATTTATTAAGTAAATAAAATATTACAGTGGAATAATTCATCAAAAGCCATTTATGATTTTAAAAATATATTTGCCAAGTAATACATCGTCATTCAAAAGATTACAAAAATATCACTTAGTTGTATTACAAAACAACATCATTATCGTGCAAGAAATGGATGCCAGTCTTTGCCCGCTAAGTAGCTTCATCCTCGTGCCATCCTCAGCAACAAAGCTACCTGCCAATGAAAATGCATAAAAAGTCAGTGTTGCTGAGTGAGTTCTAGTTTTATAATAAAATACTTTACTTTGAAGGAAAACTTTTCCTTTACTTTCGTTCGTGATCACAAATCATAAGTACAACTTGATAATATCATTATTCATTTCGTCTTTCATTATCTTTCACTTCATCTAGACCAATGTCATATGCTAGACCAAAAGAAACTCGTAATGTCCATAACACGTGCGAAAAGCTGTTTTACGTATATGTTGCTCCTTCACCTTCAACTGATGGTAACCAGATCGGAGATCTATCCTCAAAAACCAACTGGCAACTTGGAGCTGATCAAACAAGTCATCAATCCTTGGTAACGGATACCGGTTCTTCACGGTCAACTTGTTTAACTCACGGTAGTCGATGCACATCCTCATACTACCGTCCTTCTTCTTTACAAACAAGACCGGAGCACCCCAAGTAGAGATACTCAGTCGAATGAACCCTTTGTCCAACAACTCTTGCAACTGAACCATCAGTTCCTTCATCTCAGATGGAGCCAATCGATACGATGCCTTGGCAACAGGTTGAGCACCAGGTATCAAGTCGATCTGGAACTCGATCTCGTGGTCCGGTGGCACACCTGGTAAATCTGCTGGGAACACGTCTGGATAGTCACACACAACTGGTACGTCGGACAATTGTGGTACTGACACATCCACATCCTTCACGTAAGCCAGGTAGGCACTACATCCACGTTTCATGCACTTCTCTGCCACCACCATCGAAATCACCTTCGGAACCGTAGTAACTCGATCACCGTAGATCGTCACAACCCTCTATCAGATCAGAAATCCTGGTAGACTTACCAATGGTAGTTTCTACATCGAAGGGCTTATCAATCTTTCTACTCCTAACAGGCAACTTAGCATAGAAGGTAGCAGAAATAAAACTCTTACTAGCACCAGAATCAAATAGTACAGAGGCACAAGTTTGGTTTACTAGGAACGTACCTGACATAACATCGAGGTCCACCCTAGCATCCTCCCGGGTCATCGTCAATGCGCTGGCTTTTGCTTTCTGCCTAGCATTCTCGGTCCCCTTCTTTTCCCCATAACTTTCAGCCCTCGGCTTCCTGCAATCTCTACTCATATGCCCAGCCTCGCCACAATTATAGCACCTCGTCTCCCCACAATCCCTTGCCATATGATCAGGCTTCCCACACTTGAAGCAGAGATTCAGTCCCCACTTACACTACCCCACATGCTCCTTCCCACACCTATTACACATCCTTGATCCAGTACCTGCCGTCACCACCCTCCTGTCATCCATTCTTGCCTTTTTGCTTTTGGGGGTGAAACCACCACTGCCAAATCTTTTCCCCTTCCAATTTCTATCACCATCATCTTTCTTATTCACCTCCACTACCCCCACCTCTCACTCATCATATAGTCTCCCGGCCAGATCAATCACTGACCTAAAAGTACTCGGCCGGGCGGCGATCATGTGCCTGCGGATGTCTGTCGGCAAACCCTGAATATACCTCTTGATCTTCCTTGACACCGACGTCATCTGATCCAGTACCAGCCTTGCTATCTCATTGAACTTAGTCGTGTATTGCTGGTGTGTCATAGTTCTCGCCTCCAGCTGTAGCAACTCTCTCTCAATCTTGTCACGATCTCTATGAGGACAAAACTCCTCGATCAACATCTTCTTCAGTTCACTCCATGTCATCCTCATAACAGCCCTGCTGCCCTCGGCCTGGACAATATTGTCCCACTAGTACAAGGCTGAGTCCACAAATGAATGGGTAGCAAACTTCACCTTCTGATCCTCTTGGCACTCACTGATATCGAGCACCGCCTCCATCTCCCTCACCCATCGGTGAGCAGTAGCAGCATTACCATTCCCATCAAAAGTTAGGGGCTTGCATCTCTAGAATGCCCCATAACTACACCCCTTGGCGGTTTCCTGCACCGTTTCCTCTTTCTCTTCGTCAATGGAGACAACCATCTCAGTTTCTAGTTACTCCCCTTCACCTGAACCTCTCTTAACGGTCCTCCTCCTCTCCTCCTTCTCTTTCTTTTTATCCTCCCTCACAGCACGAATAACCTCGGTCACCACAGACAGCAGGATCGTTTGCATGACCTGATGAACTTCCTCCACAACTGCCTCTTTCACAAAGGCTCTCAAATTAGCACCATCACCGCCTTCCTGGTGATGAAGCTCGGGCTCTGCAGGAGCCATATCAGCAGCCTTAGCCTTGTTCCCGGTGACACGTGGCCTAGCACCACGACCACCCTGCACACCTCCTCGAGAAGCCTTCAAAGATCTACCACCCGCCATCCTCTAAACACTATAAGATTCAAACACCAACACGGTCATTCAAGGTAATAGCTCAGATTATGTCAAGTATAGTAAGTCCCTAATTATAGTGGCCAGTTGTGATTAGCCACTTACTTTACTCTTCATCCCCCAAGCATTGCCTATCCTGACTACATCAGTATCCAAATCTACTAAGAGCACGTAAATCAGATAGCACGTGCACATAATACCGGTTAACCTTAAGAAAAAATAAATTACCTGATGGCACGTAGCTACTTGGGTTGGCATCCCTCCATTCGGTCCCATTCTCATTTTAAGTTTAGGTTTTGAAAATATTTACCCATTTCTTTTAAACTTTGGCTCTAATACAACTTGTAAGGCCCCGTTCCCAGGAACCCCATAGTTGGTCAATCACAACCTCTTTTATATCAAAACATATTAAGATCTATAAAGTAAATAAAATATTGCAGCTGAATAATTCATCAAAAACCATTTCATGCTTTAAAAATACATTTGCCAAGTAATACATCGTCGTTCAAAAGATTACAAAATATCACTTAGTTGTATTACAAAATAACATCATTATCGTGCATGAAATGGATGCCAGTCTTTGCCCGCCAAGTAGCTTCACCCTTGTGCCATCCTCAACAACAAGCAACCTGCCAACTGAAAATGCATAAAAAGTCAGCGTTGCTGAGTGAGTTCTAGTTTTATAAGTAAAATACTTTACTTTGAAGGAAAACATTTCCTTTACTTTCTTTCGTGATCACACATCATACGTACAACTTGATAATATCTTTATTATCTTTCAACATTCTTTTCATTCATTTCGTAAGTTTAAAAATTTTATTATTATCTTTCACTTTCATCTAGACCAATGTCATATGCTATACCCCAAACATTGTGCACGAAGCTGGTACTCGGCCAAAGTGTATAAATAGACCCCTAACATTGTGCACGAAGCTAACTCCAGTACCGGGGCAAGCGACAAGGGTCCCGTTTCATACTTATTGGCCAATCACAAAGATTGACTCCTGTGTGCATCCTCATGGGTTAGCTAAACCGCATACAGTTGAGCTAACAACCCCTCAATGAGTTGTGAACATCCTTTCAGTTGCTTGCAAGACTTTACATTCTTTCATTATGTTCCACTTCATCAACATGTCTTTCACTTTCATTATATAATACTTTACGTATAAGAGTATTAACACACCACGTAAAGTCACGTAATAATACGTAATAAGGAACATCAGTAACAGGCCACAACATGCATAACATGAACAAACATAACCCACCAAAACATTCCAGAGCTTATTCATTAATTTCTACTCCCCAAAATTTCAAAAAAATCCTAAGTCAGTTTAGGCGCATGAGCACTATGTAGGCAAATAGACATTATGTAGGCGCACGGACAGTTGGGCCCATGGGAAAAACTTAGGCGCATGGGCACTATGTAGGCGTATGAGTACTATGCAGGCGCACGGGTACTTGGATTCATGGGAAAACTTGCGTTCATGGGCAAAAAAAACTTAGGCGTATGGGCAAAAAAAACATAGGCGCATGGGAACTATGCAGGCGCACAAGTACTATACAGGCGCATGGGTACTTGGGCGCATGGGAAACTTAGGCACATGGGCAAACACTTGGGCGCATGGGTAGTTTGGGCACATGGGTACTATGCCAGTTATAACTTATACCAATTTCAGTTCCCGATCATCATCCTAACGTATTCTTAGCCCAAATCTAGCATATTAAGCACTTAGAACAAGCATACAACCACAATATTCAGTCAAAACATTCACAAACACCCACACCCACATAAAACACAGGGTAACACATGGTTCAACACACTGGGAGTTGCAAAAATAATAGTTTATATGCATTTCAGCCCCAAAACAAGTTTAAAACAGAAAATAAAAAACCGGGGATCTATGTAAGACCCCATACTCGGGACGCTTACAGCTGGTCAATCATCGCATAAACATTTAAAACACATCATTTGCAGCAGAAGTAAAACTTTTCATTCATGATTAAAATCATGTCAATACATCAAATTATTCATTTACTTCTCAAAATTTTATTAATACAATAATCATTTCCAAAAATATGGATGCCAGACGCAAATCATTCCCAGTGGCTTATGCATCCATGCCTGCACCTCCTCAGCATCAAACAATTACCTGCCAACTATTATGCATACAAAAGTCAGCTATGCTAAGTGAGTTCTAGTTTATAATTAAAATACTTTACTTTTCGTCAAATCATATCCTTTACTTTCGTTCGTGATCACACATCGTACGTACATCTTGATAATAATTATTATTATCTTATCATCATTGTTCATAATCGTTCATTTTCATACTTTCTTTCGTTCTTTCACTTTTAATCAAAATCCTATCATAGGCTACGCCCCATCATCATGCACAAAGCAACTTCTGTCTTGGGGTTAAGCGACAAGGATCCCGTTTTCGTACGTCTTGATCAGTCAAAAAGACTGACCCACCTGTGTGCATCCTCATGGTTTAGCTAAACCACACAGTTCAGCTAACAACCCCTCAATGAGTTGTGAACCTCCTTTCAATTTGCTTGCAAGACTTTCATTCATTCATTACGTTTCACTTTCATCATCATTATCTTTCACTTTCGTTACGTAATACTTTACTTACATAATCATACATATTCAAGTAAAGTCACATCATAAAACATATAGTTTTAAAAAGCCGTTAATCGTGAAAAGATAACACATCACACATAACAGCATAGCATGCGAAAACTTAACATACATCAGCAACATCTAGAGCGAGAACTACCCCTTTCGAGCGAGAACCATCCTATCGCGCGAAAACCATCAAGTCGCGATAGAACCACATATCGTGCGAGAACTTACAAATCACACGAGAATTACCTGTCGTGCGAAAACATGCATATCGCGTGAAAACTACACGTTTCACGCGAAAACCTCCTGGAATTCAAAATCTTAACGTACATCAAAACTGCTCGTGTGAAAACTATAGGTTTTCCCCGCCCAATCACAACTTATCACGTCTAAGGTTGTTCTAACATGCAAACAACTTAACAACACCATACCAAGCATGAACAGGCACATTCAAACATTATAGTATGCATAATAGCCCCAAAACATAAAAACTTGTGTAAAAAGGGGACTAGAAACTCACCTCTTGAAGTTCTAACATAAACATAGCCTTCCCGGAGCCTTCGCCGAGCGAAAAATACAATACCATGTGCTATATTCATCAATAATCCATTCTTAGTACATAACACGAGTTACTACACGAGTCACATACCTTAAACACTTGGATTCTTCATTTTCTCTATCTAGCAGCTGAACTTTTCATGCGAAATGGAGTCAGACTGGGTGTTCTCAGCTATTAATACCCAGCTGAGCTTTTCGCATGAACTTCTCACGTGAGAACTTCTTCTACCTTCTTTTGCTTCAAAATTTTCGGGCGTTACAATCTAGAACTCACCTAGAGCAGCCTTTGAGTAAAACTCCTCCAAACTAGAGAGCACTTGCAGTTCAAACACCTAAACACAACAAAAACACGCAACCAAACATAGAGGACACACATAAGACTCGGTCCACAAGCTGAAAATTCAGCTGAAACCGAACAAACACACAAAAAAACCTAACCTTCAAGACAGTCTTCTTCTTATTCTCTCTAGAAAACCGATGGAAACTCTGTTTTTCTTCTTTTCTACAGTCGAAGCAGTTGGTGAGCAGGGGGAGTGGGCGGCCATGCCCATCTTTTAAGCATAATTATAATAAAATTTACCTCTTGCATAACTTTAACCCCTCAACTTGGGTTATTTCACCTTTCTTTCTTTATACTTCTCTTTTCTTTTCTTTTCTTTTCTTTTCTTTTTTTTTTAAATTTCCGGGTGTTACAGAACATGAACACAAGATATAAATAACTTCGAGTAGTATTGCTATCTGATTTGATTACAAATTACAGTAAATGCGAAATCAGGAAAACCAGTTTTCGCGCGGCAAAATTAAGAGTTCTTGCGCGAGTCACTAGTTCTCGCGTGACTTGATGTTGTCGCGCGAGAACCAGTTTTCACGCGGTGAGTTAACTTCTCACAAGGCTTGATCTTCTTATCTTGATTTGATTTCCCGAGTCTCTAGGTTCAACCCCTAAAGAGGAGGGCCGAGAGGAGGTTTTTTTATTATATGGAGTACAATCAACTTTGGTTAAAAGCACATAATGGTCCCTCAATTATACTCAAATTGCATAATGCTCCCCCCAAGTTAATACATTTAACTTAACCCAATTTACTTAATTTAATTTAATTATATAACCAGGTTAAATAATTAAATAAGTTACGGGAGAACGTTGAAGTAACGAAGGTCAAGTTGACGACGTTAACCTAAATATACGGGGTGTCACATTGGAATGATAAGTCCAAAATTGGGGTGATTGTGACACCCTACGTAAATCCCATATCGGCAGTGGACAGGAGAAATTCATAGTTCATCGGGAAAGTCTGGTCTCTAATATCAGCAACGCGTTTTGGGTGTGTTGCTTGTGGATGAGAGAACTCCACAGGTAAGCATGCTCAGGTGGTAGCAATCCAGGGATGGGTGACCTCCTTGGGAAGTTTTCAACCAGGCAACCAAAAGCAAATCCATAAGCTTCTTGTGTGCAAAGCGGACAATATTGGTGGTAGAGGGGCCGGGTGTTACAGATAAAAAATGGTTTTTGGTAAATTGGACTAAATTCGTAGTGTTTTTGAATTTTTTAGTGTTTGTAGTAGTATTTGGCCAAGAACAATGGGTAGTTAAGTTGAATTAGAGATCAATAGGTGAATTAACAAATCTAATTAACCTCACCAAGACTCTAATTAGGTTTCTGGAGCAATGGTAACTTGAACAAGTTGTTTCACATCAAATTAGACTGCTTTATGATCTATGAAAACTTCATTGTACAAATGAACACATTTGAAAACTTGGTATCTTTTGCTTAATTCAGTGGCTTTCGCAAAATTTTTAGTAAAGAAAAGGGTGGTTTAATGTTTTAATAGAGTGTAGGGCTAAATATGGACAAATGAAAGTCCAACACTCTAAAACCCTCTATAGTTAAAAGGGTAGACACCCCATGCAATATATCTTGCGAGAAAAGGGTGCTAGAGAGAGAGATTGTAGTTTTAGAGAGAGAAAGTCAAGGGATTCAAGCAAAGGTACCGACTTTCAAGTATTATATGATAGATATAGGTTAGATTTATGCTTATTGGGTGTTCATAAACCATTTTGATATATAAAGTTGACACCTTTATGTGTGAATATGTATATCTCAGTTCATACTCATCGGTTAGGGTTTCTCTTAAGTTCTACGTAAAAGGTGAGTCCTAGATCCCCAATTTTATGTTTTTCATTGATGTTGGGAAGGATGTGAATGCTTTAATATGTTTTACATATAGATCTAATGTCTTAAGATGTAAAGTTACTAACTTTATTTCTAGGGTTCATGATTTATAAATTTTATAATATTGTTTAGTCTATGTAAGAACCCTAGATTATATGTCAATCTTCTAATGATTTTCAAAGAAAGCAATGGTATAAATTTACATGACTTCCATCATCACCAAAATAGAAAACCCACTACAACTAATACTTTTATCTGCACTAACCATTCCATCTGCATTGACCGCTTCACAGTCTAAGTAAAGTTAATGTGGAAGGGTAAAGCTTCACCCGCATCACTGTTACCCATATTTACCTCTTCATCCGCATTGACCTCTTAGTTAGTCTAAGTTTGGCCAATGCAGAAGAGTGAACTGTTACTCGTATTCACTACTACTCGCATTCTCTATTACCGGTATTAACCAAATACTTAGTCAACTCAAAAGTTCACCCGCATTGAGCTAAACTATCCGCATTGAGCTAAACTATTCGCATTAAGCCAAATTATGTGGATTGATATAACTTATTCACATTTAACTAATCCATCCACGTTGATCTAGTACTTAGCCGATATATACCACAACTCATCCGCATTGACAGTCATCATCCACATTCACTTTACTTGGAATATTTCCCTATGTTCGATGTGACAACCCAAGTTTTTCGAGTTAACACCCTTAGTCCAACCTTAATTTCCCTGTTCTCGCATGATTTATCTTGTTACCTAAACTCATTTTATAGTTATAGTTAATTAAAACAATTTGGGTTAAGATGGATTATGTTGGTTTGATGGGGGACTAGTTTTATAATTACTCAACTTGTTTCCCATTAAATAGGCTTCCAAGGAACCTCCACGATTTGAAAAATTCACAGATCCATACTCATCGACCATTCCCCACTCGCCAAACACTAATCACCATAACCTCCTGCCGTCGAAGCCAAGTACACAATCAGTCTTCTCGGCAGCCTTTCCCCCTCGGCGACTTCCCTTGCGGCGGCAACCCTCTCCGCTCGACGACCACTTTGCGACGGCCCTCGCATAGCCCTCCTCGCAAGCAACCACAAGCATTCGATAACCGATCCCTTCTGGCAGCTGAACCAATCAAAGCGGCCTTGCTCGGTATAAACCTCTCTCGTTTATTATTCGTGTTCGTTACATCACGGTTTCGCATATACGGTTATAGTCACCGCGTATAATTTCACTCAGGTGCAGGGGTTGCTCGAATCATGTGCATGTGTCCTGTGATGATTGCATGTGTCCTACGATTGAAATTGTTTAGTCTTTCGTGCGGGTGAGCGGTTGGGGGCTGTAGGTTGGTGTTGTGCAGCAGGGTTGTTGTGTAGGTGTGTGTTTCCGCGTACTTGGTGTGTGTGCTCGGTTTGTGCGGGTATGTGTGTATGCATTTGTGCGATGATGCATCTGCGATGGGGTATGGTTATGTATGTATGAATATATTGCATGATATGTGTGGCTTGTGATGGTTGGATAAGTATTTGCATGTGTATGTAAAGTATATATATATGTACTATGTGTGTGAGTTATATATATTATGTGTGAATGTATATATAATGTATTATGGGGTAATATGTTATGTGCGTGTCATGTTGGGTCGTATTGCGTTGGTGAGGTGTAAGGGATCTATTATGAATCGAATGGGCTCCATTCTAATAAGATATTAAATGAAAATATATATTTTTTATATAATGAGCACATTCAAACATAAATTAGTATACGTGAGAATAATAGGGTTTTATACAATTTTGACGGTGCTTGCGTTTGAGTGGGAGATTGTTAACTGGAACCGTAACCGAGCCGTGAACGCGAAACCGTACGATCACATTGTTAATAATTAATATTTAATATTAATTATATAATAAATATACATTCTGGTTAACCGGATCTCTAATCTTTGTGCTTTCGTTTACTTGTTGCTGTGCATCTAAGGTGAGTTCTCAGTCCCGTTTACTTGTTTTCATTGGGGGGAAAGAAACATGTGTTCAAACGTATTTTCATTTGATTCAGTATTACTGTAATGATTCGTATGTTTACTAGTGTTGTACCAATTTAAGTCCTCACTTTTCGAATCATTAATATATGTTCTTCAGCGGGGTAATTCTGAGTAGATCTACTGGGTTTGACAAACCCCACCGGGGCTAGTCGCGCTAGCACGATCGGTGGTCGAACGGGTGTTAGTTGACCTAATTTTCTGTTGTTGTGGTTTGGTAGCCACAGCCGAGGCACTATGTTCATTGTCAGTGTCGGTTACGAACTTCATACACTATGTAACTTGTTAAGTAGGTTAGCTACCTATTTGTTACTGTATCGGTTATTACTTGTTCCATTTATCAAAACTTATGGACTCACCAACCTTGTGTTGACACTTTAGCATGTTTCTTTCAGGTTCAAAAGATACGCACGCTTAGGAACATTTCATTCATGCATTCATCGTCACACGTGATTTATTTAAAGCTTTTAAATAAATTTCATTTATTTGGTTTGTGCGTGTTGCGCCGTTTAAAGATTTAAGATTTATTTATGCTTCCGCAATTACTATTATGTTTACGTTAATAACTCTGCTTTTGGGATATTTTAAACGTTAACAAATAACTATGTTTTATATTTAACGTGTCGTTTGGGGTAACTAGTGGCTGAGATCCTGGAAGTCACACGCATAATGGTAATACCCCGTTTGTGGAAATTGAGGGTGTGACAGATTGGTATCAGAGCCATTGGTTATAGCGAACTAAACAACATTGCATTTCATTTGCATTGCATTTAGACTATAGCCTGATGCCTTAGTTACACACATGTAGACACATTTAGCTTGTTAGCTGGCCTTGCTTGCTTTGCCTTGCTAGATTGCTTGCTTTTTCTCATTCCAATGAGCGTTTGACTACCGGGATGGTGTCATCATCTTTTTATGTCAAGTCTATAGGGAAAGGCCAGTTCGTCTTGATTTCCCCTTGTTACCGCCTGTTCCTTAGCGCGGGTGACTTCGAGTTACTGTGAGACACGAGAAGGTTATTTACGAGTAATGATTTACCGTACCTTTTACATCATACCTTTCGGAATCGGATACAATACCATTGGTACCTGATATGGATGGTTCATCGGGAGCATGTTCTGCCTCCTGTTGGATGCTTTCTCAAACGGGAGCTATTTCTGTCATTCTTTCTTTACCTACTTTGTCACTTCTCTTCCCTACCCTGTGGAGCAGAAAATAGCTGCACCGGCGATTATCATAGACATTAGGAGACAACTTATCAGAGTTTACTTAAGAAAATACTATCTTACCTATCTAACCTGAGTACATCGACGGTTTCCTGCCCAAGTGAACGTTTTACTTACTGATTCCTTCGTACAACCTTGGTTAATTGAACTTTGACTCAATGACAATATCTTTGATACTTCTATCATTGATAACACGCTGTACTTGACAAAGTATGTTATCTCGGATAGGAGGAACCAGGGGTGACCATGCAAAGCAAATTACCATTACGGGTGCACACGTAATTGTAATTTGTCGTGCATGAGAAGTCTGGCGAACTCTGTCAGGTGATAACGGTCATGGTCAGTACAAATTTTCATTCCTATACTTTGGGACATGAGAGTCTCGATTCTCATAAAACTTCACTATTGATATGGAAACAATCCTTTATTTCTATCGTATGAAAGTTCTCATCTGTCTGGAGCCTTAATGAGATACATATTATGGCATTAGTACTAGTCTCTATGAGACGTTCTTTCTAGCATTTCAATGATCGTGCAACGCTATCTATCTGCAACATGCGAGGTCCTTGAAAAGTAGTAACGGAGTGATGATACTCTCTGCATATGTATTTTCAAATCATTGGATTGACCTTAAGACTTAGAGTCTTGGCAGATTGAACATTCTAGCATTCCTTTCATTTGGTATTTATCATATTTCAGCATATGTTACGTTTTGCAATGGTGAGATTCAAATTGGATTTTCCTGGTCGATTACATTTGGCGTATCATCGATTAGCAAAGTGTTGTGACGACCCCATCCATTAGCTCTCTGTGTTTCCACTTGCAACAAGTGCATCTAGCATCGTAATGGGCCATGCAATAAGAATATCTGTGACCGCTTAAGGAAATTCGGTCATGCCATTAAGAACCGTCGTGTGAACATCCCGGCCAAGTCACCTCAGCCACAAGAAGCACAAAGAGATGTTATGAGTGTGAACAATCTGTGTATTTCAATAGAAGCTATACAAGGCTCAAGAAAAAGGAAAACCGACAGGAATGGTTGTTTCGCCTCAGTATTTTTGATTCAGGTGCCGACAGAAGCTACGTATCCCATAAGTTTATTAATCTGCTAGGGGTAGTGCCTACGGACTTAAGTTCTGAATTCACCATAGAGATAGCGGTTGTAGAACTATAGCGGCTACCCAGGCATATAACAGATGTAAACTAAGCTTAACTGGACATTTATTCGATATGAATCTGATCCCTGTTACACTTTGTAGCTTTGATGTTGTGGTTGGTACCCAAGAACCAAGCAGAGATCATTTTTGGAGACAAACTCATTAAGTCACCTCTTCCTAGTGGCGAGACACTCATTGTGGAAGGTGACAAGAGGGATGTTGTGGTCCGCATCATCTCATACTTGAAAGCACAAAAATGTCTTCAAAAGGGATAATTCACCCTCCTGGCATTAGTTACAAAAAAGACAGTGGATGAGAAGAGAATTGAAGACATTCCAGTCTTTAGAGACTTCCCAGAATTATTTCTAGAAGACTTACCTAGCCTTCCTCCACACAGGCAAGTAGAGTTTCAGATTGAGCTCACACTAGGAGCTGCCCCTATCGCTCGAGCGCCACACCATTTGGCACCGAACGAATTGCAAGAGTTGTCTAAGCAATTGCAGGAATTGTTAGACAAGGGATTCATACGTCCCAGCTCTTCACCTTGGGGAGCTCCAGTGCTTTTCATGAAGAAGAAAGATGGAACTCTTAGAATGTGTATTGATTACCGGGAGCTAAACAAGGTGACGATCAAGAACAGGTATCCACTTCCACGCATTGACGACCTTGATGTATTGCAAAATACATCCTTTATTCGTGTATAGTTTGTATTATTTCTCGTTATTTCTAGTTTAGTATACGTTAGAATGTGCGTACTATTGATAAATTTGAGTTTTCCAGGTCTGGCTACTGAATATTGCTGAAAATGGAGTGAAAACGAGCCAAAATGCTGAATTCTAAGTTCCGGAACTAGTTGATAAAAGAGTTAGAATTACTTTGGAGATTTTGAGAGTTGAAGCTGGTGATTTTTTGCAACATTCTGTTCTTTGTTGAACATCTTTGATTTTTTTTCGTTATTTGACATGCTTGGCTAAACATTTAAGCCACCTAGACTTGATGAATGGATTGATATGAAGTTTTTACCTTTTTCGTTAATTGCATGAATATTATGGATTAATTGTGCTTAGTAAAAAGTTTGGTCTATTGATTTGATGTATATGCATACTTTAACTTGGTTTCTTGTTATCAATTGCTTCGTAAGATTCTTAGTGACGATCTTTATCACAATATAGAGTCATGCTAGGGTTTAGAATTTTGGTGAGTGTCTATATCACATAATAAATCTTAACTCTTTAGGGTGAAATTGCGCAAATAACCCCTAGAAGTAATTGTTAGTAATTTGCTAGGTTTTAGTGTTCTGCTAGTCTTTAGAGTTGGAAGGTGCGGGGCTATTGATAGGTCTTACACGGTGAATTGCTTTAGACAGTCCTTGGAAAAGGTCGTGCCTTAGTTGCCCCGTCGGTTTATTAGTCTATCAAGTCAAATTAAGAAATCAAACTACCCTAGATCTATGATTGGAAAAGAGTAGGTCAAAATTTAGGGTACTTACACAATAATTAGACAATTGGAAAGACGTCTAATAACCGGTAGGATTAACGGCCTAGGTAGCGCCATACGTTTCACCTCGAGAAGGGTTGAGGGGCTTAATTGGTGTCTTAATAGGTTTAGTACTTTAAGATCCCGGTTCCATAAATCATGCATCTAACTTAATTGGTAATCTCTTAAAATCAATCCAGGATTCTAGTTTAGGTGGTCTCGTTCGTCATATAAGAAAAGCCTTGTCTTCTTTCGTATTTAGTCTAGTTCTTAGTTTAATACTTAGTTTAAAAAGATTTCTTTAGATTATCTGTAACCCCCCCCCCCAAAAAAAAACAATTAAACAAGTTTTAGTCGTGTCTGTCGGTGTCTATTAGAGTCTAGTTTACGTGATACATAGAGTCTCGTGGTTCGATATCCGGACTTCCTAAGGTGATACTACAGTGATCGGTACACTTGCCGATTGTGTGATTTTAGGTCGAGTCTAGAATTAAAGCTTTTTAGTGCCTAGCATAGAGAGTCTTATTTAGTTGATTTTTATAGTCTGTCAAGCACACATCAAGTTTTTGGCGCCGTTGCCGGGGACTCTTGGCAATCGCGCTCATTAGCTTTGATAGACTTGATTGACATATACGTGCTACGTGTTTTATTTGTTTTGAGTCTTGAAGTTTTTTTTTATTTTCGTCTTGAGACTTAGTGACTAGTGTTTGCTTTTCTCACATTCAGGTTTTTGCTTGTAGTGGATGCCACATCTGCGCTCGCACGGACCTCCACCGAAGTTGCCAGTCACCGAGTCATCATCATCTCGTTTGGGCCAAGGCCCACAGGTTAGTATTTCATCCACGTCTCAGTTTCCTAATTTCGATTCCACTCCATTACCCACCCCACCTCATTCACGTAAAACATCACCTAAGGTTTCCCCACCCGATAGCCCTACTTCTAGCACCTCTAGCGTCCCAGAAAACTTAGAAAACATGGCCAACGCTAGGCAAACCGTCCATCAGCAAGCCACTCAGAATTTCACCGGTCTTGCTTCACCCATCACCGTTCCACCTATCGTTAGCGAAAACTCATGGCAGATTCCATCTTATGCCATGCAAACCATTACCAATAGCATTCAGTTTCATGGCCGCGAGGACAAGGATGCCCCGGCCCACATAAACCGTTTCTCCCCTATCCTTGCTACTTTTAGCTTTCACGGAGCCCCGAATGATGCTACTTATTTGCAACTCTTCCCATTTTCATTAGCCGGCCGTGCGGCAACTTGGTTGGACTCTCAGCCAACCAGTACCATAACCACGTGGGCGGGCCCCCGTCAAGCTTTCCTGAACAAGTACTTTCCACCCGCGAAGGCCTCACGTCTTCGTGATCAAATTCACTCTTTCCGCATGGATCCCGACGAGCCTTATTACCTTGCTTGGGAGCGTTTCCAAAACCTTTGTGCTCGTTGCTCCCAGCATGGTCTATCCGATTGGCTCTATGTGAGAAATTCTATAACGGTCTCACCCAAGAGACTCGTGATCGGTTTGATACTAATGCGGGGGGGTCACATGATGGGTAATCTTACTGTTGCTGAGTGTTTAGAGCATTTCGAGGCATTTGCCCAATCTCAGTTTCAAACGCGAGCTGATCAGCGGTATCAAAGTGGTAATTCAAATACCACTACTAGTGCACCCGGCCGAGGGGTGAACCATGTCACCATGGACCCTAGTTTAGCCGATATGTTGGAAAATATGACGAGGGAGCTTAAGGAGGTTAAGGCCAAGGTAGATAAGTGTGAGTTTTGCCGAGGGGGTCACGATACGAGTGTGTGTCGATTGCTAGTTGGTGAGGAGCAAATTTATTTCGTAGTAGGAGGTTTCGGTAGAGGTCAACCTAGTGGGTTTGTTAATAATAATTTTGGTTTGGTTTGGTTTGGTGAAATAATAATAATAATAATAATAACTTTGCTAAAAATAATAATTTTTGCTCAAATGGACCCCCCTGGTTTCAAATAGCTCAAAATCCAAATAGGGGTCAAGGTTCACTTTTTGGTGGGGGTTCAAATGGGCAGTTCAACAAGGGGTTCAATGGGCAGGTCAAGGATGGGGGGTCAAATAATCAGGTTCAACCAGGTAAAGGTCCAAGTTATGATCTAGGGGGTAGCCTAGAGAGAATAGAGGCTATGATGAGCCAATCAGTTGTTAGGGACCAAACCACCCAAAAGACACTTAGTGAACATGACCTTATGCTTAAGAACCATCAAGCCTCTTTCCAAGACTGACCTCCAAAGGGTCGTAGGAGATATGTCTAGGAAGCTAGAAGAGAGACTACCTGGTCATTTTACGGGTAACACCCAAACGAACCCTAATGCTCATGCTAAAACCATTACCACTCGTAGTGGCAAAACTTTAGGGAACCCTAGAGTAAAGGAGAGGGTAGTTGAGGAAGATGAGGAGGTCGTAGAAGAAGAGATCGAGATGGAGGCTCCCGGAAAAGTGCAACCGAGGCTAAGCCCAGCAAGTACCGCACAGCCCGGTGAGTCTCAAGTTGAGAAAACACTAGTAGATGTTAGGCCTTCACCTCTAGTTGACCATTCGCGTGTCCCGTTTCCTACCCGTCTTAGGAACCAAAAATACTCAAGGGAATACGGGAAATTTTTAGATACCTTCAAGCAATTGAATATTAATCTTCCCTTTATTGAGGCACTCTAGTCCATGCCTAAGTATGCGAAATTTTTAAAGGACCTTCTTAGGAACAAAGAGAAGTTAGGGGAGTTGTCTAATATCCCGTTGAATGGAGAGTGTTCGGCCGTTGTTTTAAATAAGCTTCCCGAGAAGCATACCGATCCCGGTATTTTCACTATTCCTTGTCTATTCGGTAGTAATACCAACACTAGAGCCTTAGCCGACTTAGGTGCTAGCATCAATTTGATGCCCTTTTCTCTTTATGAGAAGTTAGACCTAGGAGAGCTTTCACCTACCCAAATGACATTGTCCTTAGCCGATCGGTCCATTAAATACCCTAGAGGCATAGTTGAGAATTTGTTAGTTAAGGTAGACAAGTTTGTGTTTCCCACCGATTTCACCATTCTATATGGAAGCGGATGAGAAAGTTCCCATTATCCTTGGTCATCCATTCTTACGGACCGCCAAGGCACTTATAGATGTTCATGATGGTAAGATCACCCTTAGGATCGGTAAGGAGAGAGTCACCTTTGAGATAGATCATTCCATGAACCACCCAAGTGGTTCCGATGACTATAGTGGTCCGTGTCGTTCCGTCTACTTCTTGAATTCATTCATCTCTTGTATCGATCATTGTTTAGAGTATATTAGTGGTGCGGACCTAGTGGTAGGAGAGAAGGTAGAAGAGGAGTTGAAGTTGGTAGAGGAAGTTGAAGTTGAGGGAATTCCTTTAATTTCCGAAGTCTTAGCCGTTAGTGAGGGCACCACCCAACCCCTACCCTTAGAGCTTAAGGTACTTCCATCGCATTTAGAGTATGCTTTCTTAGGGGAGGGTTCCGAGCTACCCGTCATTAACTCATCAAATTTGGGAGAGGATGAGAAGTTGAGATTGTTGGAGGTGTTGAGGGCCAACAAAGAGGCCATTGCATGGAGGTTGTCCGACATCAAGGGCATAAGCCCTTCTTATTACACCCACCGGATACTCATGGAGGATATTATAAAACAGTGGTACAACCTCAAAGGCGGCTCAACCCCAACATGCAAGATGTTGTGAAGAAGGAGGTTCTTAAACTCCTAGATGTCGGGATGATATATCCCATCTCTGATTCCCCTTGGGTAAGTCCTACTCAGTTGTCCCCAAGAAGGGAGGGATGGCCGTTGTCATGAATTCGAAGAACGAGTTATCCCTTCACGTATGGTCACGGGTTGGCGCGCGTGCATCTACTACCGAAAGTTGAATGATGTCAGCCGAAAAGACCACTTTCCATTGCCCTTCATTGATCAAATGTTGGAGCGTCTCGCACGTCAACATTTCTATTGTTTTCTCGACGGTTTTTTCGGGTACTTCCAGATCCCCATAGCACCGAAGGATCAGGATAAGACCACTTTTACATGCCCCTATGGCACCTATGCGTACAGACGCATGACATTTGGGCTATGTAACGCTCCAGCTACCTTTCAGCGGTGCATGGTTGCCATATTTCAGGATATGATAGAGAGTTCCATGGAGGTTTTCTTGGATGATTTTTCGGTATATGGCAACTCATTTGATGAGTGTTTGAAGAATCTCGACAAGATGTTGAAGCGGTGTGTCGAGTCAAAACTTATGTTGAATTGGGAGAAGTGTCACTTCATGGTGACAGAAGGCATTGTGTTAGGACATAAGATCTCTAGAGAGGGTATTGAGGTAGATCGTGTGAAAATTTATACCATTAGTAGGTTACCTCCACCCACGAGTGTGAAGTCGATCCGGAGTTTTCTAGGGCATGCGGGTTTCTATAGACCCTTTATTAGGGATTTCTCAAAAATTACTCGCCCCATGACCAGTTTCTAGAGAAAGATGTTCCATTCATCTTTGACGAGGAATGTCTTAAAGCCTTCAACTTTTTTTAAGGAACAACTTGTGAGTGCACCTATTCTTATCCCGCCCGAGTGGAGCTTGCCGTTTGAGCTCATGTGCGATGCGAGTGACTATGCCGTTGGAGTGGTACTAGGACTAAGAAAGGACAAGCACTTCCACCCTATATACTACACGAGCAAAACGCTAAATGTTGCTCAAGAGAACTAAACCACCACGGAGAAAGAACTCTTAGCCGTAGTATTTTCTTTCGATAAATTCCGCTCATACCTTGTTCTATCCAAGACCACAGTTTTCACCGATCATTCCGCGTTGCGTTTTCTTTTTCAAAAGAAAGACTCCAAACCCCGACTTATTCGGTGGATTCTACTACTTAGCGAGTTTGATATTGAGATTAGAGACAAGAGAGGGGTTGAAAACATCGCGGCTAATCATCTATCGCGTCTAGAGGACCCCAAGAGAGAAGAGATTCATGAGGAGGAGATTGGAGATACGTTCCCTCACGAATCTATTAAGTTCGTAGAAGCCGAAAAAGAGGGATTGCCTTGGTTTTGTGACTTATCAAACTATCTTTCTAGTGGCAATATTGTGAGGGGGATGACCACACAACAACGTAGGAAATTCCTTAGTGAATGGAGAAAGTATGTGTGGGATGATCTGTTTCTCTTTAGGATAGGGGGAGATAGGGTTTTAAGACGTTGTGTGTCGAGAGAGGAAGGTCGGAACATCATCAAACATGTGCATGAGGGCCTTACTGGAGGACATCATGGTGCATATGCCACCGCTCAAAAAGTGTTCGATTGCGGTTTTTATTGGCCTAGCATACTTCGAGATGCCGTTGAGTTCGTGAAGACATGTGATGCGTGTCAACGAACCAGAAATATTTCTGCCAAAGATGAGATGCCTCAAAATCCTATCCAAGTGTTGGAGGTTTTTGACGTTTGGGGCATCGATTTCATGGGACCCTTTCCTAACTCCAAAGAAAACCTTTACATACTCGTGGCGATTAACTACGTGTCCAAGTGGATAGAGGCTCAAGCTCTTCCCACAAATGAAGCCCGATAGTGTTGAAATTCCTTAAGAAACTCTTCTCCAGATTCGGTACACCAAAAGCCCTAATTAGTGACCGTGGTACTCACTTTTGCAATGCATTAATGGAAAAATTGCTTGCACGCTACGGAGTCACTCATCGTTTGTCTACCGCATATCATCCACAGACGAGTGGTCAAGTGGAGAATGCAAATCGCGGTATCAAACGAATCTTGATTGAACTAGATGTTGAGGTAGACCCGGAGATTAGCTTCGAAGGGAAAACCTTGATTGAAGGCCCAGAGGTTGAACCTGTGAACCTTGAGACAGGATTTCCCTCTGCACCCATTACCGTCAGTGAAACACCAGCTGGTGATGGTGTTTCACAACCTCTCTCTAGCCAGGAGTTGACAGCTGAACCAAGCAATGAAGGCCATAGCTCTCTCCAGCCTGAGTCATCAAAGCCTGTAGTTGACAAAGGCAAAAGGAAAATGACTCTTGAGGAGATTGAGGAGGATAATAGAGAGAGGAAGAGGAAGCTGAGGGGAGAGAGTTCAAGTGGTTCCCTAAAGTTTATGGAAGCTGCAATCAGGGTTTCCCCCAGGCTAAACACTCAGGAAGATGAGTTAAGGGCAGCCAGGCTAAACTACCTGGGAACTAGAAACTATAATGTTGATGAACTCATCTCTCTCCCCTTAGATGCGCTGAATGAACTGGCTGACACAGAGCTATCAAAGGATAGGAAGGAAGCAGAGGATGTAGCACTGCTCCTCAAGCACAAAGAAGAAATAAGGCTGAAAGGACTCTACGAGAACATTCCTGTCCTCTCCCCAGTTCAAGAAAGTCCTGAGCCAGAGTCTGTGGCCATTGAACAACCTCAGGTAGCAACTGAAGAAGAAAGACTAAAGATGATCAACTACTTGAGTGCCACAGGTCTCTATCAGGCAGATGCACTTCTTCCCTTACCATCGGAGTACATATTGTTTGAATACAATAATCAGATGGAAGAAAAAGCTAAAAGAGAAAAACAAGCTGAAAACAAAAGATTAAGGGAAGAAGCTGTAAAGTTAAGGGCAATCATCCACAAAATCCAAAAGAAGTCTATTGACAGATAAAGGATGATGAGCTTCTTGAAGCTTTATGGATTCACTGGAAGGAGGCTTGGCCCTATGTCTCTATCCATAATGGATGAGCATATCAGGGTAATCAAGTAGAAGATAAAGAAGGGAGAGCTAGTGGACTTGCATTCTCCACCAAGTCTAGCTCAACCAAAAGTTAAGGTGAAGGTTGAACCCACTGAGACAACACAACCTAAACCTGGAGCTGCATCTCAGCCAACTTCATTTTCTGATCCACAGTAGGGTCCTCCTCTCTCTCCTTTTAAACCTGTGAGAGAGGAGATCCCAACTGAGGGGGACTCAACTGAACAACCTAGTACTCAAGACCAGTCCACTCAGTTAAAATCATCTGGGAGAAGAAAAAGGATGGCCAGAAGATCAACCTCAAAGAAAAAAGAAGAAAGGCATCCACTCCCAACCATAGGATGAGTCAGAGCATCTTGAGGGAGTGCATGAAGAGGTCTCTCAACAAACTCCAATCGTAGTAGAGCCTCTTGCTGTTGGAAGACAAATTATGTCATGGTCTTATGATGAAGATCAAGACAAATAGTATGTCATAAGAGATTAGGATGGCATACATGTCTATTCCACAGAAGACATGCTCAATCTTCCACTGCATGATCTCTTTGACATGAGAAGGTTCTATGTTAGTTTGAAGGATCCAGATCTAATGATGAAGAAAGGTATGCTGAAGATCCTAACGTGGACTATCAAAATCTGAAGAACTTCTCTCTTTTGGTAGCATCAGCCTAGGGGGAGTTTGTAAGATCATCTGAAGATTATAAGGCTGATGCAACCAAGAAGCCAGAACAACCAAGTCTTCCATGCATGCACTAAGGAACAAAGATGAACTAGCTTCTGAAGTCTTACACTCTCAAATGTGTCTAAGTGTAAGATCTTCTGAAGCCAATAGTTCAGAAGGAGTTACTTCGGAAGTTTCACACTCAAACTGAAAAAATATATTCTAAGTGTGAAATCTTCCGAAGCCAAAGACCATCATCTTCTGAAGCCAAAGATGAAATCTTCCGAAGCTTCAGAGATAAAGTCTTTCGAAGCTATGAAGACTGATTTCTTCAGAGGACAGAGAAAATATGCTTTCTCTGAATCAACTTTTGATAAAGCTGACACACTTTCCGCTGCCTACTCTGGTGGTTTACCTACTTTACACAAGTTGGTGAAACTTCCATGCTTTATCAAAAAGTAGGAATGGTCTTTATCTGTAACTTACCTTACTTGTTCCTGTAGACTTTTTGTATTAGGAAAAGTCAGTGAGCTATGGCATGTCATAGTCACTAGTCAAAAGGCAATCTACCTTTTGACTTTAGATTGATCTTGTTGTCTACATTAATCAAATCCCAACTATCTTTACATGTAAGTGATGGTTGTAGGTTGTAGTATAAAAGTGTCTCAGGTCCTTGTAATTTCTTAATGATTTGTAACACTTGTAAAAGAACTGAGATCAATATACAACATCCTTGAAATCTAATCTTGTGTTCTTGTGTTGTTCTTAGTTCTATCTCTTTAATTAACTTGTGTTCTTAGTATAATTTGTTTAAGTTATCAGTTCCCTATTTGAATTGTTAAGTGATCTAAGATCTCTCTTCAGTGTGAAACTAAGTGTTAAGTACCCTTACCCAGTCCTGCATATACATATTATGTACAACACACACATAACATCCACCCTTGCTACACCCAACATGCATTCAAGAACCAACACCCATACACCAACCCAGAGTACACACATATATCTACATGTGTTTCACACCTTAACCCAAACAGAATTCCTCAGATGGAGACATACCTACTTTAGTATGCATAGGAAGTAAACATACTCACCTACATGCACCATATTAACGTATACCATCCATACTTCAACATACATGCTAAGGTACACATTCACCCACACATGCATAAAACACACACAAGAACACACACATACAACAGAAAGAAAAACACATACCAGAACCACACACATGCACACCATAAACACACACACACACACATCGCAGAATCACACACACACCCAAACATGAATGCACACGACCATGTTTGAAGTTTATGAACAAACACACACAACAAAGCAGCAACATACGCACGCACCCAACTAAAACCACACACACACGTGGCATGACACACCGCTGAAACATGCACACATCGCAAATATATACAAATATATACACGCAATACCTGGATGCATACGATCACCCAAACCTGAACATTCCTTACAAACATCCTGGTCACCACACCATACACAAACCATGAGATCGAGTAACCCGATTCATAACCAAAACTGTAACCAAAACGAACGTGATAAACACAATTGAAGGAGAACATACCACCTGGAGTTGTTTCGGCCGACGCTTGTGGTTGCCGAAAGAGTTTCGTTTACCGTAAGGGAGCTTGTCGTGAGAGAGGGAGAGGCTACCGTCAAGTAGGGGGGTTGCTAGGGTTTACGAGGGTGGGGGGGTCGGTTATGAGGACGTAAGGATCAGTACAATATGTAGATCGATCTCATAATGAAAACGTGGAATATTGACATTACGGATAAGATTGAATCAATTAATGAACATGAACACAAGATGTAAGTAACTTCGAGTAGTATTGCTCTCTGATTTGATTACAAATTACAGTAAATGCAAAATCAAGAAATGAACAAAAATCCTACTAATTACATTACAAAACTCCTATTTATACAAAATTGAGAGTTTTCGCGCGATTCACTAGTTCTCGCGCGACTTGATGTTGTCGTGCGAGAACCAGTTTTTGCGTGGCAACTTAACTTCTCGCAAGGCTTGATCTTTTTATCTTAATTTGATTTCCCAAGCCTCTAGGTTCAACCCTTACAATCTCCCCCTAGGCTCAGTAAATCAATACTTTAGAAGTCCACATCATCAACCTGATAGCTGCCTCCATAAGCGTACATCTTGTTGTTCAGGGCCTTCGTGATCATCCAACCAAACTATGCTACTATGAAATGTATAGATTCATCAGCTGTAATTGGACAAGCCTGCAACTTCATCAAATCTTCCTTTCCAAATTTAAGCAAATCCATAAGGTCGATGACATGGTATTCCTTATCTTCACACTTTATCAACGCATGGCCCCTCTCCTTTTCACAACTCCACCCTTAAGCTTTGACAAGCTATTAATTGGCATGGGAGCGTGAATAGGGATCTTCTTCGCATACCTCGGATGTCTTTAAACCCTTATCTTCATAGGATTGTTAGTGATTGGATCAATCTGGGTCTTATCTTTAATGACTTTAGATTTAGCAGTTTTGAAGTCTTTGAAGTTGGTTTTACTCTGCTTCCAAATCATATTTCTGATCCAATTCGCTTTGCTATAGTTGCTAGGGTTAATAAATGGAACACGACCCATGGCATATAAATCTGATGCTCGTAGAGTATGAAAGTTGTGTTCGTCTTGGAAATACTCAATAACTCCACCCTTTCTCTTCACTATATACATCTTCTTCTCTTCATCGTAAGCCCAACTGATAATAGGTTGTGAGTTCCTGTACCTTATGAAAGGTTTGGAATGCCTTAGCGTGTGAATATAAACTGGTGGAGGAGGAGCTACAATAGTTAAGTTCCGACCTGATGCAGACCACTTTCACGAGTAACATCAGCTGTCTCGTCAGTCGTTTGTTGATTGCTCGTCTCTCCTACGATCTCTCCCTCTTCAATCAAAGTGTTTGAAAACAAGTCTTTAAGACTGTTTCCAAATATATCTGTATACTCCATTCCTTCTTTTATATCATCAAAATTCCCAAACTCTTCTTCTTTCTCCTCAGCAACGATCTTTTGCTGGAATGTATAGAATTCTCTTTCATAGGCCGCTTCTGTAGTAGGGTCTAATGGTGTGTATTCAACTGTATCATCATGACTTGCTCCGAAGATATTTTTAGTACCCGATGATCCAGCAGTACCTGTAGCAGCACCCATATCTCCTCCCTGATCATCATCATCATCATCATTTCCATCATCATCATCCTCATTATTATCCCCATCATCATCATCATCCTCATCATCATCATTATTCTCATCATCACTGGAATCATAATCAATCAAATCTAAACCATCACCTTCATCATCTACTAGTTAGGAATAGGCATCATATGCTCAAGCTCCACAAATGCCTCTCTAGTGTAAACTACTGCTTGGTCCTTAGTAGTCATATGAATATCAGTGGTAGGTGACTTTTGACCAACATCAGCAGTCTCTGTTGTCCCTTCATGAACAACAGGATCAACAGGATGCTCTGTAGTAGTAATCGGATCTTCAGCAGGTTCAGGGCCAGCAGGTTGTTGTCCACCACTTTCTCCAACTTCTGTGGTCTGTTGTGTAAACGGAAAAGACACACGAGAAGTAAGATCTCTCAGATTCTGTTCCAAGATCTGAACATAGCTGAAAATGAATGTTTGCTGATGTTCAAGACCCTTGATCCATTCGTCCTTCTAAGACAACTACCTCTGTAACTCGTCAATCATCTGAGTCTTCTCCAACATCTCTCTCACCAAATTACGTACACGTTCATCAAGAGTGATATGTGTAGGTGAACTAGTTAAAGCAGTAGCACCCTATCTATGCTCAGGAGGAGTGTTGATGAAGTCTTCAATACAAATAGTCTCCTTATTAACCTGATCTCTTGGAGGTGTGCTCAACACGTCAGCAGTAGTAGTAGGCATATCAGATGGAGTCTCTATTGGTGTAGCCTTACTGATTGTGACTAGAGTCTCAAAAACGGTAACATCTTCCTCAATTGGCTCAGTGGTCACGGGGGTCCGACGTTTTGTCAAAACGCCACGTCCTCTACCCTACCACAAGGACTATCACCAGCCCTTCTAGCCATCCTCTTCCTTCTTCCTCGACTAACAACTGTCTCTTCTGGAACAAAATCTGCATCACGTTCCTCAGCAGTGCATTTGGCAGGAGTTTCACGCACTCTGGGACGTTCTAGCAACACATAAGGTACGTTCCCAATCTGATCACTTTTAGTCTCACTCCCTGAACTGAACTGGGAATCTATCTCAGCATCTATATCAGTTCCCTTGGCTGTGAACTCTCAGTGACATCTTCAGGCATAGTATTAGAAGGGCCAGCTTGTTCAGCTTGTGTGGCCACTTGTTTAGTCTTTTATGCTTCTGGCTAAAAACTCTTTACAAACCTTCTTAGTTATGCAAAATTAACTCCATCCCATGTATTTCCTCTTGCCCCCATAAGATAAGTGAAAATATCCTTCTTCATCACCATGACAGCATAGGTAGATGAGTTGGATACTGCTAACTCAGGATGAGCAGCATTCACTATAAGCTGAATGAATCATGGGTACATCACAAACTTCTTCCCAATAGTCACTAACACATTCTTCTGCAATTCAGCAAAGATAGCCTTGGATATGCTGAAAGGGAGTTCATCAACAAGTGATATCAGTAGTGATCCGAACACTACACTTAGACCATCCATGACAGCTTTTAGATTGCTAAGGCAATGGATAACTACATGAAATAAGTACTTCCAAAATGGTGGAAGATACTTCTTCTCAAGAGATGGATATCTATGGTCATATCCCATTCTCTTAAGGCAGTCTCTTATGACGTCATCATCTATCTTCACAAGTGAGTTGGGTTGATCTTCAAGCAATAACACATTGTTGATCACTTCAGCTATGACAACAACACTCTTCCCTTTCACAGTAGCTGAAATACAGGGCTCGCCATCCTGATTAGTCTCATTGACTGCTGTCTCCCAAAACTATCGATAACATCAGTGAAAACAGTGGGATTAGCCGAAATGGCATAATGAATGCGAGACGTCTTCAACCCATCAATAAGTGATCTAAACAGGGCTTTGTCATCTGGTATATCTGCCAGATACGCCATAGCATTATTGTTTTTATTAAAAACCAATGGACGTACCATCTGAAACATAGAACAAAATTAATAAGAACAAAAATATTTCAAACATGAAACAAAAATTCAAATTAAAAAAGAAATTCACACTTAGAAAATTTTTTGAAAAATAGAACTTCTCGTGCGAAAACATCAGCTTCTCACGTGAAAGCTTTATGTTTCAGTCTTTACTTTTCGCGCGACAAGATAGGTTTTCGCTTGAAATTGACTTTGACTAAAAGTCAACTTCTCGTGTGACATGCCAAATCTCATGCGAATAGTTCTGTGCAAGTTTGAAAGTTCTCACATCTGTTCGTATTTAGCCTACTTTTCACTTGCGAAAAGTCTGTGAGATTTTAGAATTTCAATTGTTCAACTTTAGAGTGTTTCAACCATTAAAGCTTGATTAGTAGGTGTCGCCTAAGTCATTTTAAATGTTTAACATGTTTAATTTGTCCAATTTATCATGTATTCGTCATATGAACTTTCGGTCAAGTGTCAAACACATTCAAATCTGAACAAAATCATCAATATACCTTGTAAATCACTAATAAAACCAAATACGAAGTAGATGGACACTATAATCAAAGTTTAACATGTTTCTACACATAGAATTTAGAGAGAGAAGTTTCTGAAGTTTTCGTACGATAAGTGTTACTTTTCGCACAACTGTAGTATTTAAAGTACTTTGACTTCTCGCACGAGAAGTCAAAGTTCTCTCATACAGAAACTTTTCACATCAGCTGAACTGTTCGCATTTGTTTTGAACTTCTCGCATGCGACAAGTTTAATTTTCCTTTTAAAATTTTCAACGTTTTATCTTTTTTTCAAATTTTTTAACAATTTAATTATTCTTTAAGCCATTTGATTTGTTTCGAAAATGATTATGTTTAACTAAGTATTTACAATTATTCTAACACCTTTAATTTTGTAAAAGATATAAAATTGAAACAAGTAGAAAAACATATGTAAACAAATAATATTTACTGACTAATTATTTACGTAACTATTTTTTGATAAATTTTCAAGTTCAGGATCAAATTTCTTAGAAATCAATCGTTACCATCATCCAACTTTATTTATAAATGGAACTGGTTATGTTGATTATCATATATTATGTCCAGTTTAAACTTAGACTTCAAGTTTACTTAGACACATAAGTTTTGATATTTATTATGTTTTGATTAAATTATATGTCTTCAGTGTGTCCCACAATCAAAAATCCTGTAGAACCTTATCCAATTTCAAGACACTTTCGAGATTTCAAGTCACCCCAATTTGACTTAAACCTTTTATTTCTGATTAGCCTTTTCAGATTGAATTTTCTAATATAATATCTATTATGAGCATAACTAGCCTGAGAAACGTTTCTAAACACAGAATATTAACAAGTTTTAGGATTTATTAACAACCAGTCGGACTTATGTTTTTGCCCTCACAAGATGTTTAGGACTTACATGCAAAGTCGGACTTACATGCCCCATTTTTTTGATTTTGCCTCCTGTTGTCAGAACATATTCTTAAAAAGAAAATTATTTATCATATAGTATGTATGTCTTTGACATATCTTTTATTAATGTGCTAACTGACATCTTTTATTCCTATATGGCCTTTTGGCTTCTTTTTGCTCTTGTGTTTGTTTTTTTCTCTTTTGTATTTTGTTTTCATTTGTATATCTATTTTTGTATTTTGATTTTTACATATATATACCATATCTGAAAGAAACTGGATCAGAAAGTAACTGGCTTGAGTATGACCAGACTATAACTCCCAGTCTGTTTTAGCATGGAATCAGAGTTACCACAAAACCTTGATCAGTTACCCACATCAGTCATAGATAGTTACTTTTAGTGCATCACAGAACATAGTGCTTTTCATTCTTGAATGTCCAGCCTATTAACATATCAAATATAATCCAATTCAGTTTCTTGTAAGCCTTAGGATGCAATGATTCAAAATCAAGAAATATACTATCATTTCCTGTAAACTCTTGAAAATTTAATTTTCTCAATTTTTGCAAATCAAAATCTTTTTGTACTTTTCTTTAAACTATTTACTCCCCTTAACAAAAAAATCTTTTTAAGTATTTTCAAATTTTCTCTCTCTAAAATTGTGATTATCTAAACAGAACATAACAATTTTAACCAAAAATAAAGAAAAATATTTTGTAAAGGGTATAAGAATAAAAGTTAACAAAAGTTAATCATGCCCAAAGATTTAACTAAAATGTCAAATCTGAAATAATCAAACACCTTAGTAAACAAATCAGTAATATTGTCATCTGTGGAAATTGATTCCAAATGGATAAGTTTGCGTTCAAAACAATCACGAATTAAATGCATGCGGATGTCAATGTGTTTTATCTTTGAATGCTGAATTGGATTCTTCACAATGTTTAAAACTGTAATATTATCATAAAAGATTTTAGTATGATAAATGTTTATGCCATAATCAAGGAGTTGTTGTTGACTCCAAAGGATTTATAACAACAACTTGATGCAGCCACATATTCAGCTTCTGCAGTGGATGTGGATACTGTCTGCCATTTCTTGCATTGCCATGAAATCAATCTATTGCCAAGAAATTGACAACCGCCAGGGTAGATTTCCTATCCAAGTTACATCCTACAAAATCACTATTAGTATAAGCAAATAAATTGAAATCAAAATTTTTAGGATACCAAAGGCCGAGTGTTGGTTGACCCTTAAGATACTTAAAAATCCACTTGACAGCTTTCAAGTGAGATTCCTTTGGATTACTTTGATAACATGCACACTGACAAACAAAAAACATGACGTCTGGTCTGCTTGCAGTGAGATACATCAGAGATCCAATCATTGATCGATACATGTATTGATCAACATCTTCTCCCCGTGAGATCTGGAGTCAAAGTTGGACGAGAAGACATAGGAGTAGGAGCTGTCTTGGAGTCTTGAAATTTGTATTTGTCTAGGATACTGTGAATATACTTTTTTTGATGTATCAGTATTCCCTTATCATCTTGTTTAATATGAATGCCCAAGAAAAATGTCATTTCTCCAAAAGAACTCATTTCAAATTACTTCTTCATTACTGCTTCAAATTCCTTGCACAAATCATCATTGGTAGATCTGAAGATAATATCATTGACATAAACTTGAACTAGAATAAGATCATCACCAGACTTCTGTATGAATAAAGTTTGATCATTGGCACCTCTTGTATAACCATTTACAAGCAAATGCTCAGTGAGAGTGGCATACCAAGCTTGAGGTGCTTGATGTAAATCATAAAGTGCTTTGTCTAACTTGTAAACATAGTCAGGATGATCTGGATCTTCAAAACCTAGTGGTTGACAGACATAGGTTTCTTCTTTCATTTTGCCATATAAGAAAGCAATTTTCACATCCATTTGATATACTGTAACGTTCTTGTATGAAGCATATGCCGGAAAAATTCGTATAGCTTCTAGTCTTGCAATAAGAGCGTATACTTCTTCATAATCAAGCCCTTCAATTTGATAGAATCTTTGAACAACAAGTCTAGCCTTGTTGCAGACAATCACATCCTTTTCATCCATCTTGTTCTTAAAAATCCATTTCATACCGATTGGCAGTTTACCCTTTAGTAATTCACACAGATGCCAGACATTCAGCTTCATGAATTGCATCAGTTTATCCTTCATGGCCTCTATCCAATTGTTTTCTTTTAATGCCGTTTCAACATTCTTCGACACAACTTGTGATAGAAAACATGAATACAAACATGTATTTATCGTTCCTGATTGACTTCGAGTTTGCACACCTTGTGATAATGGACCAATGATTGCATCTGTTGGATGGTCTCTATGAATTCTCAACTATGGAATAGTATCTTTAGAGATAACTTCATCTAAGTTAGACATATGTCCAACTGGTTCGTCAGCAGTGCTCCCTCCTTCAGGTTGATAAACAATATCTTCGTCTTGAATATCATTATTGACAGAAAGAACTTCAAATGGTACTTGAATTGTATCAATTAGATCAACTTGAGTAGAAGAAGAACTCTGATCTGAAACTTGTGGAGCTTGTTCAACAACTGGATCATCATGAGGTAAATCCATTTCAGAAACAGTAGTTGGAATAGCTGCAACACTTGAAAAAAAAGTATATCTGAAGATATTCATTTTTCTTGAGGAGTCATAGATCCAATATCATTAGCAAAGATATCTGGAATTGAGGATGTCAAAGTAGATTAACAGTAGAAACATTAGATGGTCGATTAAATGTTTCAAATAAAGAAGCATAATCATAAACCCATGAAGGTGCAGAACTTGCATCAGTTTTGTTAGATTTGTGCCAATCAATATCAAATGACTCAATTATTTGTTTTGATCTTTTATTATAAACCTGATATGCTACTTTGTTGGCTGAATATCCAACAAAATAACATTCAACACCTTTTTCATCAAATTTTGATTTAGACTCGGATGTGTTTAACAAAGTACAACAACATCCAAATGTTTTGAAATATTTGACTTTGGGTTTGTGTTTAAAAAAGATTTCATAAGGAGTCATATTTTTTGTTTATTGATTAACACATGATTCTAAACATAACATGTAGTGTTAACAGCTTCAGCCCAAAAGAATGACAGTAATTTGGCTGCTGATAACATAGTTCTAGCTGCTTCAATTAAAGTTCTATTTCTTCTTTCTGCAACTCATTTTGTTGTGGAGTTTCTGTAGAACTGAATTGTCTTGCTATCCCCTTTGAATCATAGAATTCATTCAATGTACGATTGCAAAATTCTATTCCATTATCACTGCGTATGAAATTGATTGTTTTGCCCGTCTGATTTTCCATGAGTGTCATGTGTTTATTAGCAAATGAGGTGTCTCGTCTTTGGTTGCTAAGAAGAAAACCCATGTAAATCTAGAAAAATCATTCAGTAATAACTAAACAATGCGCACGACATCCCAAACTCAAAATACTAACAGGACCAAATAAATCCATGTGTAATACTTGAAGAGTAGAGTTAATTTTGGTATGAGCAATTAGTTTATAAGGAAGTTTATGTTGTTTTCCTTTTGAACATGATAGACAATGTTCAGTTAGTTGAAATTCTTTCAAAGGTAGGCCAACAACATGATTTTCTCTAACCACTTTGTTCATAGTTTTAACATTTACATGACCAAAACAATGATGCCATAACAATGTATGGCTTTCCGAGGCTTTAGATAACAAACATGACGTAGTTACAAAAGAATGTGTACCATTCATGTCTAGTAAATATGTGTCTTTGTCCCTCAAAGTTCTTTATAAAATCCATTCATCAGGAATTACAAAGCCAGGTTTTAGAATAAGACATTCTTTATCAGTGAAATATGTTGTTTACTTTTTGTCATAAATTTGAGAGACACTAAGCGAATTATGTTTTAGTTCCTCTACAAAATTGACATCTTCAAAACTTAACATACCATTTGTCACTATACCTTTCTTTGTAATCTTACCACCTTTATCTCCTGTAAAGATAACATATCCTCTGTTGTATGGTTGTATGTTGTTTAACAGAGATATATTACCAGTCATGTGTCTTGAACAACCACTATCTACATTTCAAACACTGTTGATAGCTTTTCTTAGTTGTTCCTGCACATTTGAACAAATTCATTCATTTTTAGGAACCCAAGCCATGGTTGACTTGAGCTCTTTGTTTTCATCTAAATATGACACATTTTGTAATATCATCTCTCTTTTGTCATTAAAAACACATTATCAACAACAATAGGATCAGGGGATTTGTCTTTAACTTTCCATTTGAACTAGTTTGATCGGTGGTGTGGTGGAATTGTTATCATCAACTTGTACTGATTTTACTGTTGACTTTTCTTTGTTTAAATCAGTATTCTTTTTAGCAAATGAATTTGACTATTTAAGTTTCTTTTCAAATTTGCATTTAAAAAGAAATGTTTTCTATTGTTTGAAATTGAGTTATGAAATCTCTGTTTGCTTGTCAATTGATGATGACAATTTCTAGCCTTGTGATTTGGCTTTCCACACACATAACAAAATATTTTATGATATGAATTAGACGCTTGTATGTTTTGCACAAACTGTTTTGGTTAACTTCCATAGTTATCACAGAATCTAGCCTTAGTATGTCCTTGGCCTTTTGATTCTTTAACAGTCTCTCTTTCCTTTTTCTCATTATGAATTGTTCGAGATGATTCCGAAGAAAATGAGGTATTGGTCCTAGCTTTTAGATTCACTACTGATGCTGATGTAGCATGATTTGTAACTTTATCCTTATGAATTGTCTATACTGGAGTAGGACCAGTGTCTTTCAAACCTGTTCTACACACATCTTGTTTCATAGAGTTAGCAATAATAGAAGATTTATTTTTAAAGAACTAGCATTGGTTTCTTTAAAAATATGATCCTCCTTATCAATGTTGCCTGTAGAAACAAATCTGTTCTTGAAATCAGTTTTCAAGTCAAATATGGATGTTGTGCCACGTTTACGTTCTTTGTTCTTAAGGTTTATTTTTGATTCCTTTTTCTTTTCTTTATTTGACATTTTTGAACAGACATTTGAATCAACAAAAACTATAGATCTTTCATTTATGACCAATGTTGAATTACAAGATTGTTTTTCATTACAAATCTTATTTTTCTTAAAGTCTATTTCATCATCGCTCTCCCACTCTTCAACCAACCCTTCTATCTTCACACTTTCTGCAAAAAAAATGTCATGATTGATATTAATTTCAGTTTTTGTGACATGGTCAACAGTCAGTAAAACATTGACTGAATGTGTGAAGTTTGTGTTTGGTTGGAAACCTAATCCATAGGTCTCTTCATCAAGAGTTGTAATTGATGAAGGTAAAGATCTATAATCATGATTAATTGGTGGTACAATGTTAGCATAACCAACTCCACTTTTACCACCATTAATTTTCTATGTCATCTGAGACTTGATTATACCTTCAACCATGTTCGATGAAAGCTCAAATTTTTCAACAACTAATTTTGCAGATAATAGTTCACTGTTGAGTTTGTTAATTTCTAAAGATAGTTCATCATTACGTGTAGTCAAATCTTTTATATTACACTCTTTATCATGAAGATTTCGTTTTGATTGCTAAATTGATTTATTTAAACAATCTATCTTTTCTTTAAAAAATTTCTCATCAGATTTGTATTTACAAGCTTGATATTGAAGTTTTTCAACTTCCAAGATCAAGCGTTCGTTGTGAACTCTATATCTGTTTACCTTTTCTATGGATTTATCAGACCAAAGATTAGAATGTACCTCTTCAACTTCTTCTTGTTTCTTTGTCTCTTCAAGCACAACTTGTACCATGAAGGCCTTTAGCACAGTCTTCTCTTTTGCTTTGTTTACTGGAGTGATCTCAACAACATTTCTCTTGTCATCACATGCAGATGCTGGAGTGAACTCAACAGCATTAACAAATTCTTCAATTTTGATTAGAGTGATCTCAGCAGCCTTTTCTTTCATATCAACTTCCTTCTCATTGATCTTGGTTGAATAAGCTGGAGTCAACTCAACAGCTGTTTTCTTTACTTCTTCAGCATTCTCATTCACAATTTCAACCTTCTTCGCTTCCACTTTCTCAAACACTCCTTCTAGCAACTCTTCAGACACAAACTTAGCCAACACATTCTCTTCAACTCGATCTTCAAGACTCTGTATTTCTGCTAACAGGGCAGTAGAAAACTTCATATCTAACACGTCCATCTGGTCGAACCAGTCATACTCTCCTACGGTATGAGATACCAGTGCTTTGGTATTAGAAGTACTAGCCTTATCTCCTTTAGTTTCAACATCCATCATGACCATCTTCTTTCAATTATCAGCTTGAATAGACCTTCCTTCGGTGCATTCTCTAGCAAAATGACTAGGTTTGTCACAGTTGTAACACCTCAAGTTTGATTTGTCAAACCCGATTTTGATAGAGTTATTTAGACCAAAAACCTTTCTCCCGGTTCTTCTTGCAAAATTCTTAGCACGATACACCACCATGGCCATCTGATATTTGATGTCATTCTCTTCTACATCATCTGGGTTGACTTGTTGTAGATCATCAACCATGATGTTTGTTGTATTGAGTCTTCCAGCAGAGAAAGCTTCATAGTTATTCATGAATGAGGTAAAAAGAGCAAGGTGTTCTTCTACTATCAAATTGTCTGCTAGTTTGGTTGGGAATTGACAACAAATGCTTGTTGTATAGGTTGAGATGATTGACTTTGAGGATAGGAAGGGATAAATGGTTGAACTTGAGGCAAAGATTGATCCTTGACAGTTGAATGACCTGATGCTGATTGTTGCTGTTGCTGACACAATTAGGAGTAGCTGACATAGTAATTCGGATTACTAGCCATTTTGGCATACAAAGCAGATGCTTCAGCTCCCATTGTGTTGATATAATTGGCAGCCCTTGTTTGTCATCCATGTCATAGGACTTGATGGTCGAGATTAGATCGCTCAGGGATAGTGCAAACAAATATTTGGTTCTCTTGATGGTAGTGCAGTTGTTGTTCCAGCTATACGGTAGTGAGTTCAACAACTTCTTGTTCAATGAAATGTTCTCCAGTGTAATTCCTACACTCTTCATTTTGGTTATGAGTTTGATGAACCTGGACATTTGGGCTTCCAAAGTTTCACCAAGAATATGATTGAACATATTGAATTCTTAGTTAAGCATGTCTTTCTTGCTTTCTTGCATGTCTTTGTTTCCCATTATCTGCTCTTCCATAGCTTCCCGTAAATCTTTCGCCTTCCTGTAGTCCTTGAATTTCTGGGCTATCTCAGTTGTAAGCGCCATAGTGATGGCAGCATATGCTTTATCATCAAGCTCTCTTTTTTCATGTCTTCCTCTTCCCATAGATGCTCAGGCTTTGGCACTAAGTCTCCTTATCATTAGTGTAAATTGGAATGTATGGACCCTGTTTAATGGATCTCATCATCCTGGGTTCGTGTAGATGACATGGTTCTCAAAGCGATAGACCCAATTTGGATAGTCTTCCTCGCTGAGAAGTCAGGGAGGCTTTGTGCTAGTTCCGATCTCATTGTCGAGATTGACTGTAGCACTAATGTGCTTCAAATTAGCCATCTTTCACAACTTGAAATCAACTTCTACAAAATTCTTCAAACTTGAAGTTTTCACACGAATACTCAAGTTCTCCCGCGAAATCTGACAAACTTTTCGCACAGAAAGTTTTGAAACTGAATTTTGGGAAAACCTCAACTTCTCGCGCGAAAGGAATCTTTTTGTAACAAACTTCTTTGAAAACTAATACTTTTCACGTGAATACCAACTTTCGCACAGAATCACCAACTTTTCACCTGACCCATTTGAGCAAATTCGAAGATTTTCAGCTTAAGTTTTCACCAAATTGATTAAAGTTTGATTAATTAAACGTTCAATTAGGGATTTAGGTTCAAATAAGATCCTAGTTGTCTCTAATTGATTCAATCAAGCTTGATTAAGGTCAAAAAAACCTTCAAATCTTCAAATGCAGAGATCAAACACATTAGTTTCACCATCTTCAAAAATGATCAGAGTTTACAACAATCAAGAAAATCATCAAGAATAAGGTTCAAGAACACTCCAAAAGTCCATTTCAATCTTCAAATCAATCGATCTAGAGCAACAAGGCTCTGATACCAATTGTAAGGATCAGTACAATATGTAGATCGATCTCATAATGAAAACACAGAATATTGACATTACGGATAAGATTGAATCAATTGATGAACATGTAAGGCCCTGTTCCCGGGAACCCTACAGTTGGTCAATCACAACCTCTTTTATATCAAAACATATTAAGATTTATTAAGTAAATAAAATATTGCAGTGGAATAATTCATCAAAACCCATTTCATGATTTAAAAATACATTTGCCAAGTAATACATCGTCATTCAAAAGATTACAAAATATCACTTAGTTGTATTACAAAACAACATCATTATCGTGCAAGAAATGGATGCCAGTCTTTGCCCGCCAAGTAGCTTCATCCTCGTGCCATCCTCAACAACAAGCTACCTGCCAACTGAAAATACATAAAAAGTCAGTGTTGCTGAGTGAGTTCTAGTTTTATAAGTAAAATACTTTACTTTGAAGGAAAACATTTCCTTTACTTTCGTTCGTGATCACACATCATAAGTACAACTTGATAATATCATTATTATCTTTCAACATTCTTTTCATTCATTTCGTACCTTTCGAACTTTCATTATTATCTTTCACTTTCATCTAGACCAATGTCATATGCTAGTCCAAAAGAAAGTCGTAGTGTCCATAACACGTGCGAAAAGCTGTTTTAGGTTTATCTTGCTCCTTCACCTTCAACTGATGGTAACCAGATCGGAGATCTATCCTCGAAAACCAACTGGCACCTTGGAGCTGATCAAACAAGTCATCAATCCTCGGTAACGGATACCGGTTCTTCACGGTCAACTTGTTTAACTCACGGTAGTCGATGCACATCCTCATACTACCGTCCTTCTTCTTTACAAACAAGACCGGAGCACCCCAAGTAGAGATACTCAGTCGAATGAACCCTTTGTCCAACAACTCTTGCAACTTAACCATCAGTTTCTTCATCTCAGATGGAGCCAATCGATACGATGCCTTGGCAACAGGTTGAGCACCAGGTATCAAGTCGATCTGGAACTCGATCTCGTGGTCCGGTGGCACACCTGGTAAATCTGTGGGAACACGTCTGGATAGTCACACACAACTGGTACGTCGGACAATTGTGGTACTGACGCATCCACATCCTTCACGTAAGCCAGATAGGCACTACATCCACGTTTCATGCACTTCTCTGCCACCACCATCGAAATCACCTCAGAACCATAGTAACTCGATCACCGTAGATCGTCACCGAACCCCTATCAGCCGCCATCAATCGGATCATCTTCTTGCGACACACAATATTTGCCTCATAGGCTGCTAACCAATCCATCCCTAGAACCACATCGAAACCGCCTAGGGGCATCACGAAAAATTTAACAGAGAGCCTATGGCCTTCCAATTCTATGTCATAACCCTCTATCAGATCAGAAATCCTAGTAGACTTACCAATGGCAGTTTCTACATTGAAGGGCTCATCAATCTTTTTTCTCCTAACAGGCAACTTAGCACAGAAGGCAGCAGAAATAAAACTCTTACTAGCACCAGAATCAAATAGTACAGAGGCACAAGTTTGGTTTACTAGGAACGTACCTGACATAACATCGAGGTCCACCCTAGCCTCCTCCCGGGTCATCGCGAATGCGCTGGCTTTTGCTCTCTGCCCAGCATTCTCGGTCCCCTTCTTTTCCCTATAACTTTCACCCTCGGCTTCCTGCAATCTCTACTCATATGCCCAGCCTCGCCACAATTATAGCACCTCGTCTCCCCACAATCCCTTGCCATATGATCAGGCTTCCCACACTTGAAGCATAGATTCAGTCCCTACTTACACTCCCCCACATGCTCCTTCCCACACCAATTACACATCCTTGATCCAGTACCTGCCGTCACCACCCTCCTGTCATCCATTCTTGCCTTTTTGCTTTTGGGGGTGAAACCACCACTGCCAAATCTTTTCCCCTTCCAATTTCTATCACCATCATCTTTCTTATTCACCTCCACTACCGCCACCTCTCTCTCATCATATAGTCTCCCGGCCAGATCAATCACCGACCTAAAAGTACTCGGCCGGGCGGCGATCATGTGCCTGCTGATGTCTGCCGGCAACCCTGAATATACCTCTTGATCTTCCTTGGCACCGACGTCATCTGATCTGGTACCAGCCTTGCTATCTCATTGAACTTAGTCGTGTATTGCTGGTGTGTCATAGTTCCCGCCTCTAGCTATAGGAACTCTCTCTCAATCTTGTCAAGCTCCCTATGAGGACTAAACTCCTCGATCACCATCTTCTTCAGTTCACTCCACGTCATCCTCCCAACAGCCCTGCTGCCCTCGCCTGGACAATATTGTCCCACCAGCACAAGGCTGAGTCCATAAATGAGTGGGTAGCAAACTTCACCTTTTGATCCTCTCGGCACTCACTGATATCGAGCACTGCCTCCATCTCCCTCACCCATCGGTGAGCAGCAGCAGCATTACCATTCCCATCAAAATTTGGGGGCTTGTATCTTTGGAATGCCCCATAACTACACCCCTTGGCGGTTTCCTGCACCGTTTCCTCTTTCTCTTCGTCACTGGAGACAACCATCTCAGTTTCTAGTTACTCCCCTTCACCTGAACCTCTCCTAACGGTCCTCCTCCTCTCTTCCTTCTCTTTCTTTTTATCCTCCCTCACAGCACGAATAACCTCGGTCACCACAGACGGCAGGATCGTCTGCATGACCTGATGAACTTCCTCCACAACTGCCTCTTTCACAGAGGCTCTCAAATTAGCACCATCACCGCCTTCCTGGTGATGAAGCTCGGGCTCTGCAGGAGCCATATCAGTAGCCTTAGCCTTGTTCCCGGTGACACGTGGCCTAGCACCACGACCACCCTGCACACCTCCTCGAGAAGCCTTCAAGATCTACCACCCGCCATCCTCTAAACACTATAAGATTCAAACACCAACACGGTCATTCAAGGTAATAGCTCAGATTATGTCAAGTATAGTAAGTCCCTAATTATAGTGGCCAGTTGTGATTAGCCACTTACTTTACTCTTCATCCCCCAAGCATTGCCTATCCTGACTACATCAGTATCCAAATCTACTAAGAGCACATAAATCAGATAGCACGTGCACATAATACCGGTTAACATTAACAAAAAATAAATTATCTGATGGCACGTAGCTACTTGGGTTGGCATCCCTCCATTCGGTCCCATTCTCAGTTTAAGTTTAGGTTTTGAAAATATTTACCCATTTCTCTTAAACTTTGGCTCTAATACCAACTTGTAAGGCCCCGTTCCCGGGAACCCCATAGTTGGTCAATCACAACCTCTTTTATATCAAAACATATTAAGATTTATAAAGTAAATAAAATATTGCAACTGAATAATTCATCAAAAACCATTTCATGCTTTAAAAATACATTTGCTAAGTAATACATCGTCGTTCAAAAGATTACAAAATATCACTTAGTTGTATTACAAAATAACATCATTATCGTGCATGAAATGGATGCCAGTCTTTTCCTGCCAAGTAGCTTCACCCTTGTGCCATCCTCAGCAACAAGCAACCTGCCAACTGAAAATGCATAAAAAGTCAGCGTTGCTGAGTGAGTTCTAGTTTTATAAGTAAAATACTTTACTTTGAAAGAAAACATTTCCTTTACTTTCGTACGTGATCACACATCATACGTACAACTTGATAATATCATTATTATCTTTCAACATTCTTTTCATTCATTTCGTAAGTTTAAAACTTTCATTATTATCTTTCACTTTCATCTAGACCAATGTCATATGTTATACCCCAAACATTGTGCACGAAGCTGATACTCGGCCAAAGTGTATAAATAGACCCCTAACATTGTGCACGAAGCTAACTCCAGTACCGGGGCAAGCGACAAGGGTCCCGTTTCGTACTTATTGGTCAATCACAAAGATTGACCCCTGTGTGCATCCTCATGGGTTAGCTAAACAGCATACAGTTGAGCTAACCCCTCAATGAGTTGTGAACATCCTTTCAGTTGCTTGCAAGACTTTACATTCTTTCATTATGTTCCACTTCATCAACGATGTCTTTCACTTTCATTATATAATACTTTACGTATAAGAGTATTAACAGACCACGTAAAGTCACGTAATAATACGTAATAAGGAACATCAGTAACAGGCCACAACATGCATAACATGAACAAACATAACCCACCAAAACATTCCAGAGCTTAACCATTAATTTTTATTCCCCAAAATTTCAAAAAAATCCTAAGTCAGTTTAGGCGCATGAGCACTATGTAGGCAAATAGAAACTATGCAGGCGCACGGACAGTTGGGCGCATGGGAACACTTGGGCTCATGGGAAAAACTTAGGCGCATGGGCACTATGTAGGCGTATGAGTACTATGCAGGCGCACGGGTACTTGGATGCATGGGAAAACTTGCGTTCATGGGCAAACACTTAGGCGTATGGGCAAAAAAACTTAGGCGCACAAGTACTATGCAGGCGCACAAGTACTATGCAGGCGCATGGGTACTTGGGCGCATGGGAACCTTAGGCACATGGGCAAACACTTGGGCGCATGGGCAGTTTGGGCACATGGGTACTATGCCAGTTATAACTTATACCAATTTCAGTTCCCGATCATCATCCTAACGTATTCTTAGCCCAAATCTAGCATATTAAGCACTTAGAACAAGCATACAACCACAATATTCAGTCAAAACATTCACAAACACACACACCCACATAAAACATGGGGTAACACATGGTTCAACACACTAGGAGTTGCAAAAATAATAATTTATATGCATTTCAGCCCCAAAACGAGTTTAAAACAGAAAATAAAAAACCGGGGATCTATGTAAGGCCCCATTCCCAGGACGCTTACAGCTGGTCAATCATCGCATAAACATTTAAAACACATCATTTGCAGCGGAAGTAAAACTTTTCATTCATGATTAAAATCATGTCAATACATCAAATTATTCATTTACTTCTCAAAATTTTATTAATACAATAATCATTTCCAAAAATGTGGATGCCAGACGCAAATCATTCCCAGTGGCTTATGCATCTATGCCTGCACCTCCTCAGCATCAAACAATTACCTGCCAACTATTATGCATACAAAAGTCAGCTATGCTAAGTGAGTTCTAGTTTATAATTAAAATACTTTACTTTTCATCAAATCATATCCTTTACTTTCGTTCGTGATCACACATCGTACGTACATCTTGATAATAATTATTATTATCTTATCATCATTGTTCATAATCGTTCATTTTCATACTTTCTTTCGTTTTTCACTTTTAATCAAGATCCTATCATAGGCTACGCCCCATCATCATGCACAAAGCAACATCTGTCTTGGGGTTAAGCGACAAGGATCCCGTTTTCATACGTCTTGATCAGTCAAAAAGACTGACCCGCCTGTGTGCATCCTCATGGTTAGCTAAACCACACAGTTCAGCTAACAACCCCTCAATGAGTTGTGAACTCCTTTCAATTTGCTTGCAAGACTTTCATTCATCATTACGTTTCACTTCATCATCATTATCTTTCACTTCGTTACGTAATACTTTACTTACATAAATACATATTCAAGTAAAGTCATACCATAAAACATATAGTTTTAAAAGCGTTAACGTGAAAAGATAAACATCACACATAACAGCATAGCATGCGAAAACTTAACATACATCAGCAACATCTCGAGCGAGAACTACCCCTTTCGAGCGAGAACCATCCTATCGCGCGAAAACCATCAAGTCGCGATAGAACCACATATCGTGCGAGAACTTACAAATCACACGAGAATTACCTGTCGTGCGAAAACATGCATATCGCGTGAAAACTACACGTTTCACGTGAAAACCTCCCGGAATTCAAAATCTTAACGTACATCAAAACTGCTCGCGTGAAAACTATAGGTTTTCCCCGCCCAATCACAACTTATCACGTCTAAGGCGGTTCTAACATGCAAACAACTTAACAACACCATACCAAGCATGAACAGGCACATTCAAACATTATAGTATGCAAATAGCCCCAAAACATAAAAATTGTGTAAAAAGGGACTAGAAACTCACCTCTTGAAGTTCTAACACAAACATAGCCTCCCGGAGCCTTCACCAAGCGAAAAACTACAATACCATGTGCTATATTCATCAATAATCCATTCTTAGTACATAACACGAGTTACTACATGAGTCACATACCTTAAACACTTGGATTCTTCACTTTCTCTATCTAGCAGCTGAACTTTTCGTGCGAAATGGAGTCAGACTGGGTGTTCTCAGCTATTAATACCCAGCTGAGCTTTTCGCATGAACTTCTCACGTGAGAACTTCTTATACCTTCTTTTTCTTCAAAATTTTCGGGCATTACAATCTAGAACTCACCTAGAGCAGCCTTTGAGTATAACTCCTCCAAACTAGAAAGCACTTGCAGTTCAAACACCTAAACACAACAAAAACACGCAACCAAACATAGAGGAACACATAAGACTCGGTCCACAAGCTGAAAATTCAGCTGAAACCGAACAAACACACAAAAAAACCTAACCTTCAAGACAATCTTCTTCTTATTCTCTCTAGAAAACCGATGGAAACTCTGTTTTTCTTCTTTTCTGCAGTCGAAGCAGTTGGTGAGCAGGGGGAGTGGGCGGCCATGCCCATCTTTTAAACATAATTATAATAAAATTTACCTCTTGCACAACTTTAACCCTCAACTTGGGTTATTTCACCTTTCTTTCTTTATACTTCTCTTTTCTTTTCTTTTCTTTCTTTTTTTTAAATTTCCAGATGTTACAGAACATGAACACAAGATATAAATAACTTCGAGTAGTTGCTATCTGATTTGATTACAAATTACAGTAAATGCGAAATCAGGAAAACCAGTTTTCGCGCGGCAAAATTCAGAGTTCTTGCGCGAGTCACTAGTTCTCGCGTGACTTGATGTTGTCGCGCGAGAACCAGTTTCACGCGGTGAGTTAACTTCTCGCAAGGCTTGATCTTCTTATCTTGATTTGATTTCCCGAGTCTCTAGGTTCAACCCCTAAAGAGGAGGGCCGAGAGGAGGTTTTTTTATTATATGGAGTACAATCAACTTTGGTTAAAAGCACATAATGGTCCCTCAATTATACTCAAATTGCATAATGCTCCCCCCAAGTTAATACATTTAACTTAACCCAATTTACTTAATTTAATTTAATTATATAACCAGGTTAAATAATTAAATAAGTACGGGAGAACGTTGAAGTAACGAAGGTCAAGTTGACGACGTTAACCTGAATATACGGGGTGTCACAGTGGAATGATAAGTCCAAAATTGGGGTGATTGTGACACCTACGTAATCCCATATCGGCAGTGGACAGGAGAAATTCATAGTTCATCAGGAAAGTCTGGTCTCTAATATCAGCAAACGTTTTGGGCGTGTTGCTTGTGGATGAGAGAACTCCACAGGTAAGCGTGCTCAGGTGGTAGCAATCCAGGGATGGGTGACCTCCTTGGGAAGTTTTCAACCAGGCAACCAAAAGCAAATCCGTAAGCTTCTTGTGTGCAAAGCGGACAATATTGGTGGTAGAGGGGCCGGGTGTTACAGATAAAAAATGGTTTTTGGTAAATTGGACTAAATTCGTAGTGTTTTTGAATTTTTTAGTGTTTGTAGTAGTATTTGGCCAAGAACAATGGGTAGTTAAGTTGAATTAGAGATCAATAGGTGAATTAACAAATCTAATTAACCTCACCAAGACTCTAATTAGGTTTCTGGAGCAATGGTAACTTGAACAAGTTGTTTCACATCAAATTAGACAGCTTTATGATCTATGAAAACTTCATTGTACAAATGAACACATTTGAAAACTTGGTATCTTTTGCTTAATTCAGTGGCTTTCGCAAAATTTTTGGTAAAGAAAAGGGTGGTTTAATGATTTAATAGAGTGTAGGGCTAAATATGGACAAATGAAAGTCCAACACTCTAAAACCCTCTATAGTTAAAAGGGTAGACACCCCATGCAATATATCTTGCGAGAAAAGGGTGCTAGAGAGAGAGATTGTAGTTTTAGAGAGAGAAAGTCAAGGGATTCAAGCAAAGGTACCAACTTTCAAGTATTATATGATAGATATAGGTTAGATTTATGCTTATTGGGTGTTCATACACCATTTTGATAGATAAAGTTGACACCTTTATGTGTGAATATGTATATCTCAGTTCATACTCATCGGTTAGGGTTTCTCTTAAGTTCTACGTAAAAGGTGAGTCCTAGATCCCCAATTTTATGTTTTTCATTGATGTTGGGAAGGATGTGAATGCTTTAATATGTTTTACATATAGATCTAATGTCTTAAGATGTAAAGTTACTAACTTTATTTCTAGGGTTCATGATTATAAATTTATAATATTGTTTAGTCTATGTAAGAACCCTAGATTATATGTCAATCTTCTAATGATTTTCAAAGAAAGCAATGGTATAAATTTACATGACTTCCATCATCCAAAATAGAAAACCCACTACAACTAATACTTTTATCTGCACTAACCATTCCATCTGCATGACCGCTTCACAGTCTAAGTAAAGTTAATGTGGAAGGGTAAAGCTTCACCCGCATCACTGTTACCCATATTTACCTCTTCATCCGCATTGACCTCTTAGTTAGTCTAAGTTTGGCCAATGCAGAAGAGTGAACTGTTACTCGTATTCACTACTACTCGCATTCTCTATTACCGGTATTAACCAAATACTTAGTCAACTCAAAAGTTCACCCGCATTGAGCTAAACTATCCGCATTGAGCTAAACTATTCGCATTAAGCCAAATTATGTGGATTGATATAACTTATTCACATTTAACTAATCCATCCACGTTGATCTAGTACTTAGCCGATATATACCACAACTCATCCGCATTGACAGTCATCATCCACATTCACTTTACTTGGAATATTTCCCTATGTTCGATGTGACAACCCAAGTTTTTCGAGTTAACACCCTTAGTCAACCTTTAATTCCCTGTTCTCGCATGATTTATCTTGTTACCTAAACTCATTTTATAGTTATAGTTAATTAAAACAATTTGGGTTAAGATGGATTATGTTGGTTTGATGGGGGACTAGTTTTATAATTACACAAACTTGTTTCCCATTAAATAGCCTTCCAAGGAACCTCCACGATTTGAAAATTCACAGATCCATACTCATCGACCATTCCCCACTCGCAAAACACTAATCACCATAACTCCTGCCGTCGAAGCCAAGTACACAATCAGTCTTCTCGGCAGCCTTTCTTTCCCCGCGGCGACTTCCCTTGCGGCGGCAACCCTCTCCGCTCGACGACCACTTTGCGACGGCCCTCGCATAGCCCTCCTCGCAAGCAACCACAAGCATTCGATAACCGATCCTTCCGGCAGGAACCAATCAAAGCGGCCTTGCTCGGTATAAAACTCTCTCGTTTATTATTCGTGTCGTTACATCACGGTTTCGCATATACGGTTATAGTCACCGCGTATAATTTCACTCGGGTGCAGGGGTTGCTCGAATCATGTGCATGTGTCCTGTTATGATTGCATGTGTGTGTTCCTACGATTGAAATTGTTTAGTCTTTCGTGCGGGTGAGCGGTTGGGGGCTGTAGGTTGGTGTTGTGCAGCAGGGTTGTTGTGTAGGTGTGTGTTACCGCGTACGTGGTGTGTGTGCTCGGTTTGTGCGGGTATGTGTGTATGTATTTGTGCGATGATGCATCTGCGATGGGGTATGGTTATGATGTATGAATATATTGCATGATATGTGTGGCTTGTGATGGTTGGGTAAGTATTTGCATGTGTATGTAAAGTATATATTGTATATTTGTGTATGTGTACAATATATATATTTGGTGTGTAATATAGATATAATGTATGTATGTGTGTTGTTGCGATGTATGTAGGTGCACATGGGTTAATGCATTCGTGCGAATCTAGTATTTGTGCATGCATGGAATGTTCGGCTTTGGGGTGTTGGATTGGGTTTAATGTTTGGATGAGTGTGCTCATGAATATATTGTGATATGTATATATATATGAATGTAGGTGGACTTTGTTCCTGCAATGTATGAAGGTATGCCTTCCGAGA